>NW_019091416.1:3006972-3093425 GCF_001949145.1 Acanthaster planci
TTGTTCCATCGTTATCTATGAAGATCAAAGTTATAGGCTGTAGGCGTTCAGCTTCTATAGCGGTACATTTACCGAGACACGTCTGATTTATAAAACGCATACCTTGGCCAACTTGGTCTGATTCCCTGCATTCTGACCAAAGTTACCCATGTGGCGAACTTGGTCTGGTTCCCTGCATTCTGACCAAAGTTTAATGTTGAAGGCCCCCTCTTCTGAATGCATTATTATTTAAATGGAAGGAATCACCACCTTGCTGTGAGCAAGTCATGGGCATGATGTTAGACATGCATGCTGCTAAATCAGACGTGTTTGGCTGAGCAAACGTTTGAGACTTACAGCTTGATTTATGTAATTATATCAAGCTATGTAAATACAATCACTTCTGAATGTTTGAGAACCTTGAATTGGCTCTGCTTTAATAACTATTCCATTCATTTAGTTTAAAATAGAGATTTCTTTTCTTTTTTAAATTTGGAAAATGTGTTTCTTTCATTTGAAAGTACAAGTCTAGAATTCAGATAGCAACATGCCCGTGAAATGTAAAGCATACAAGCAAACAAACGGCCAATCTAGTCACGTTTGATGCCCAGTCACTGTCTGTAATTTATGTACTAGCGGCAAGCCCAGTCTGGCAACCCCGTACGAGATCTGTTTTGGAACTTTCACACACTTTCTCAGTCGTTCTCATCATCAACTGCGGCTGTTTACGATAAAAAGTGCATGTGTGAACTATGTGCTCGCGGCCTAAAATAGGTACAAAGCACGCTTGTGAAATCCAGCGCCGAATCATTTATCAAACCGCACTATTAGTTACAATAATAGATATCCAGATCTTTACACCCTAATGGCACCTCTCCTCGTTCCACCCGTTGCAAATTAAGGACCTGTAATTATCTGCCGGCATATTTTCATCTTGTTTACAAAATCATTATTTTCTCTCGGTGGAGCAGATGGAGTGTTTTTCCCCGACCCTCGAAAAACAGGAAAAGCTACACCCCTAGCACACGATCCATCAGTCGTGTATGTCAAGGTGATCATTTTCTTGCCGATAACAATTCTTCACTAAGGATTGTTTTCTCTCTATCCTCCTGTCTGCTTCCTAATTTCTCAGTTTCTCTACTCGTGTGTCCTGTCATGTCGCACACCGTTTGAACCGTGTGACTCCTACAACATCGGTCATCCCGCGAGCCGCGTTTCTGTGCCCTTTCGTCGGGGGTAATTTGACAGAACCCGGCACCCATTACAGTCTGAGAATAGATTATTTTGGTTGCTAACATTCTTCACAGTAAATCCATCTCTTTTCTTCTAAGCGTGGTAGATAGTGAGGTTACGACACACAGAAAATATTCGATTAAAGAATGTAATATATTAGGTTTTGTCAACACCACTGATTAAAAGTGCATCTCCAAGTGACGACAAAATCTGCACTAGCAGGGTACAATTAGGCAGAAAAAAATACCCGACCCTGGCGAATAAAAATGGGTCCGCGTTATTGATGTTTCGATCCTCGGTCCTCCGTCATCTCTACTCCTGAGTTGACGGCCGATGATTTGAGGGTGGTCGGCAGGAGGATCCTAGGTTGGGACACTGAACAATTTCTCACTGTCTCCGTGCTAAATAGCGCGCAGCGCACTCCAGAAAAACATTCATAACCTCGCCAGTCAATACTGATTCGCCGTTCTTCTTTGCACCCGCGATTTTACTGACCTTTCGCCCTTTTTTTCTGAGGAACAGACACGTCCTGCTTTTTGAGACTTTCCATCGCCGGTATTTAAAGCAGAATGGTCGAAGCCAAACTTGAGCTGTAATGAAATTATGGAGACATCAAATAGCCACCGTGTAACTTTCTAATGTGCCCCTGCACCCGTCTCTACGGTTTTCACTGGCCTTCTTCTCATGTGATGTATTGTAGGACCGAGGTTTTTAATTTCACTTCATAGAAATGTGTGATTAGTAACCAATAGTGCGTTTCTGGTTACAGCAAATAGCAATTTAATGAGCGTCCCTCGTGGGACGATATGCAAACAAGTTCCCGCTTAATTTTCTTGTGAATGCTCCAGCGCGCCGCCGACCGACCGGCCGAGGCTGTATGTGTTTGTGTGTTTGTGCGCGCGCTCCCCGCTAGAGAACTAATATCAGTTTGTCGCGGCGTGCCAAATATGATGAAGCGAGAACGTCACGGTCCACATCACCCAGATCATTTCGCTCCTCTATTAATACTTAATAGCGAATCCTTTTTTCTGTGGTCGGCACTGTACGCGGACTGTGTCGCGACACCGTGATCCCCGGTCGTGCTTCCACGATTTGAGCTCCTCTGGAGGATCAATCCCCAGCAAATGAAAATGGCGGTCTGAAAGGAAAGAATCAATCCGTCCTCTTGGCAGAGGAGAGAAGCACGGGCCTTACAATAAGGCGATGCTGGCAAACACGAGGTTGTGTCAATGACTCAATCCATTGGAGATAAAAGGCTATACGGCTATGGCTGCCCGGAATAGTGCAAAGGCCCCTGGTAAACCAGACCAGAAGACGGACGGGGAGGCATTGTCGAGAAGGGACGATCTATAGTGTCCTGTCCACGCATGACTGGTGATAGATTTCAAGATGCGCCTGGTATACGGTACCGACGCTGCATACCGCGCCGTGAGGCCGGCCGAGCGCAGGGCGCCGCGAATCAGTCTTATTATCCCCGTGTACTCGCTGATATGAGGGGCGCGGTGTCAACAAGACTGAGCTGGAATCAGCCGCCCTATTATTCCGAACGGACGATAGTAATTAATCAATCAGTCTTGCCCCCGGCCCATGCCTCCCCCCCCCCATCTGTCAGGAGAGGGTTAGAGGGGAGAAACCGAAGATACAAACTCGCCACTGTGGCGAAAAATAATGAGAGACTGCTCGTAGACTAAAAAAAAGAGGATGAAATATGTATTTCATTGATGCACGATGATCACACGTCGAGATGGATTGGTCCGAGGCCCCGGGATTACGAAGACAAATATCATTAGCGCGTTGATAGAAATCGGCCGGGTCGGGCACGGCTTGGTGTGTTTGCGGGTCTGCGGCCGGCAGATTCGTCCCTCCGTGGGGATGAGGCGCAAGTCCAGGCCAAGGTAACTGTAGAAGTAATTGGAAGGAGGCTTTTCCTGTCTTGCTGACCCCCCAATAAATAGGTTCTTCGGGGGCAAAGGCTCCTGGTCACGTGACGCAATATTAAATCTACCGGCTTAACTGAGTACGGTGAAAGAAAAAAAACATCCGGGCATATTTGGCCCCACTGTACAGCACTTGCCGATACGGTACCTTTCCAACAAAGCCTTGTCAGCCTCGTGCATGACATTAGTCATGAAGCAACAAGGACACACACTTATCATGGCAACAAATGATACCTGCGTGGCTGAACGAATGGGTATATGTCCCCACATACTCATGCATTCCCAGATTTATGCCAAAAAGGTGCATTTCTCAATTTGTTTCTTCTTGACCTAGATTTCCATCCACAGTTATTTCTGTGAGTAATGAACTCATTAATGTTTGATAAGCCTATAAGACTTGATCCTGCCATGACCTTGGCACGTAATTATTAAAAGCCTTGTTTGTAATAAACCTTGGTAGCTGTGGTTGAAATTTAAAACTGCGCCTTGTCACGACTCTTCTTCTCCTTTGAGTCACCAGCGCCACCTATCGGTAATGCACACGGGACATAAATAGGCTGGGCATCATTCTGTATTCTGCCTTCGCAGTTGAAGCGTCTAAGCGGCGCAGACCGTTCTGCGGACATGTCATGCGATGGTAACGCTTTTCCCCTCTCATTTCTGTTGTGCGAAATAATGGTCTTTACATGCATAGGCTATGGCCCATTAATTACAAGTTGGTCCAAAATGCGCGATGTAACTCGGAGCGCTGTTTATGCACCGCGGGAACGTTTGCGTGGTTTGCTATGACGTACACATGTCAGCCAGCTGCACTTCAAGAATGTATTTAAAAGCCTGACTGCGCAATTTACGTGTCTCGGTGCGCGCAATCTAGACATCTTGTACGGAGTTCTTCATCAACATAACAGCGTTTTGGCAAGTAACTTTTAAGTTTAAGTCCGTTATACCTGGCACGTTTTGGTCGGAGTGCCTAATGAAAGTGTAATTAACGGAATTGAATTGTTTATGGACCTTTCGTCATCAATGGCGATTTTTGAATCGATTACTATACAGTTCTTAATTTAGCTTTTATAATCCCTAAAGTCTGTTGAGATAAACAAGTTCCCTTGGCTATCAGCTCGGAGTTTTCCTGTAAAATCAACCAGCTAAATAGCTAATTAAAACTTGCAGAGCATTTAGACTGAAATAAATACAGTGAATTTCAACACAGTCAAATCTATAAAAGTTATTAGCTTCAGTAGTATGTAAAAGCGCTTATTTCGATAAACTAACCCATTCGACTCCGTGGAGACGGTACTTGTTTTCGACAGAAGAAAAAGCGGATTTGCATGTAAAAAAATGACTCCTTCAAGATGGTGGGCTTCTGAATTCGGCCCTAGAATCAGCAGAACTAGATTTAGCACCACGGCCGTGCGCGCTTCAGTGGATATTGATGTTCCACGCTGTATCTGACATCGAATCCGAGGCAAACTGGCACCATCGCTGTAGTGTTGACGTGCGTATCCTACATGATGGCGCCCTGTGGAAGGCCAAAGCCTAGACCCCACCCCTTCCCCTTTTCCCTTGGTTCCCAGTTTTCCCCGTCCCCATTACTTCTAATTTATTATCCTGGGTGAACAGAACTATCGTCCCGAGTTTCAAGTAGCATGGCGTTTTGTCAGTCTGCCTAAGTTTTAAAGAAAGGTTCAAGATGGCCTGTGAGCTGTGGACCCATGATGAATGTGTTTTTTTTTTTCATTGGGCCTGGTATTAAAGGTATTACAATGCGCTCAGCGTTTGAAAGTTGGGTGTTGGATTTCTCCTTCTCAACAGTATTATTGCCCTCACTTGCCATAATACTGCTTCCCGTGTTATCATCGTTCCATTCTTCAAAATACGGCCACAAGGGGACTGAAGGCTTGGGGCCTGACCAAGGCTCTCTGGTGTAATTTTGCTTCCACTGACACCATTGATTGTCTCCATCAACTTCCGCCGAAGAACATTTCGCACGACACGACTCGTCATTATCATTTGCTCGCAGACAACCACAGAAGAAGGCTTGGAGTCTCATTTTTCCCAAACTTTCTTGCCAAAAAATACGCTATTTTTGACCAGGATCTATTGAATTACAAACATCGCGTCTTTAAGTTAGCACAACAACGGGGAAAAATGCGAACCTTACTTCAGTTTTTGTCAATACATTTCACTTTCGACAGTTACAAATATAATGGGTCTAGGGCAGAGACAAAAAGTTAAAAATATTGTTTATTTCACGATTCAAGTCTATTTGTGGAGAGCAGATTTTTTTTAAACGAAGACCAACACGAAATGCCGCTTTAAACTGTCTTGTTGGTGGTTCCCTGGTTGTTCCGACTTTCGCTCCACTTTTTGGTTGTTGTTCCCAATGGCCGGTCACGCCTCATTTGCCGCCTAAAAGACACCCGCACAGAAGTCGACGCGACTGCCCACTGAGCGACAATGTGACATTGGGCCGCGAAAGAAAGAGAATAATGCCCCCCAAAAGGACCCCCTCCACAAAAACAGTTTGATTGTTTGGAAACTCGGTACTTGACTCAAAATGGGGGTGCTCCCGGGTGGTCCGTAGGGGGTCGGGGTGTAATAGAAAAGGGTCTATTGCGAATGAAATGTGCCAGCGGTGTGACGTGTGAGAGGGGAAATTGTGTCGAGCACGTAGAAAGGACTTCAAGGCCTGCGGAGATTGGATTTGAACATTTTGGAGAAACATCACACGCAGGCGCGTTATTTTCCATACACGTCTCCCCCTGTTGCTTCTTAATTGTTTTTGTAATAGGCCATTTCTTTTTCAATCACTGGGACTTTAATGTGCGCTAAACGCATCAAAACAAAACAATTAAGAGGCGGCAGTTATGTGGGGTCCGTTGCCCGGCAAGCAGGGAGGTTTTGCAGCTGACCTGCTGCAGAATGTAGACTCCGGTGACCAGTCTCTATTTTGTCGTCTGCAGACAGTTGGCGGGTGAAAAAGGGAAAAAGGATACCCGCCCATTTATCACACTCGGTTATTAATCTTACTTTGCCGACGTGCGGTAATAGATGAGACGAAACGTCAAAGAGGTTATGGGGAAGAGAATCCGGCTATAGGCCTCGGCCAGGGAGTCATTTTTTATGAGGTTTTTTTCTTTCTTTCTTTCTTTCTTTTTTCGCTTCTTAATGGTACATCCACTGATGTGTCTGCATCATTTTCGCTCGCTAATGGCCAAACACTTTTCACTGAAATCTACAAGTTCTCCTTTGTTTAATCTTCTGTGCACATCTACTCGAATTCCGAAGACAGAGGGACATTTCGGGATAAAAAAAAGCTCATAACATTCCTGAGCAAATGTCAGACAGAGGTTTGGAAATCACTGAGTTAAAAGTAGAGATTGGTGAAAGAACGCATATTGTTTTCTAAAACTGTTTCCCGTGCACGATGAATAATAAGTATGTTATTCATTTCTTGTGTTCGAGTGTTTTACCTATCTTTTGTACCGCTGCTGCATTCATAAAGTTGCTCTCGGTGTTGGCCGAATAATATATGACTTATTTTCAAGTTTCGGTTCTTTAAAAACAATTTTACACTCTTAGCCACAAAAAATGTAGTTTGGAGCACAGCGCATCGTCATTTTTCAACCCTGAAATAGTTTTCTGACATTCTGCTACAAACTTTGTTGGAGGTTAAATACATTGCGCGCACTCTGCAAGTGTCAAAATCACACAATCCTTA
This sequence comes from Acanthaster planci, assembly GCF_001949145.1. The sequence goes on from NW_019091416.1 coordinate 3,013,843, forward strand.
GTCTTGGGTTCCTCAGTAACATAAACATTGGCAAACCCTGTTCGGCAAATATTATAAACAGCAATTTGCTGGTATAAATATTATATGCGAGACGGGAGAGCGAAGTGTTTGTTTCGGACGTGAGTTTCGACGCGCGCCCGCACTTTCCGCCAGGTCATCGCTTAAATCCCCACGGGAAGGCGTACCCCACGGCCCCAGCCGCCCGATCTACGGTGCGCGACAGCACCGGACCGGCCGGCCTCCCATGCGGGAACCACTGTGTGTGTTCCTGGTCCGCTGGGGGAGTTATACCGCGGACATTTGATATCTGCTTCAGTGTTTGTGCTATGTGGCTGCGTCAGTTCCCTAACAAACCCGATTTGAAGTCGTAACTCGGTTCGTTGCTATTCCACAGTCTTAGGTTCCAGATACCAGACAAAAGCACAACAGTCTGTGACTACAACGGCCGAAGAGAAGGATTCAGTTTTGCTACGAGAACCCAGTTCCAAAACTGAACGTTCTTACTAAAAGGCCACTTTGGTATCTATTCATTATGCCATGTTGACCTTTAGTGAAAGCAACAAGGCGACATCTCTATATAAACTTGCAAAATAAATACATGTTTCCTTACTTTATCCAAAGAAAGGCACTCGGTGTTTTTTTCTGTTTAATATCATTTGTCTTGAGGAAGGCTCGATCTCTTCACCTTACATACGCGATCAGAACTTGCGGTTCTTTTGTAATGTGTTGGAACAACAAACCTATCGATTTTCAAAACGTAATCGTCCAATCACCGTCCTGCAAAGTCCTCCCTGCCTCCCGTGATAGGCCAATGAGCCAGCGACGTGTGTGGGGTAAAGACTTCAAGCGCTCCGTCTACAGCTCCAAGCGGTGAAGTCTGAGACCGCGCTGCTGTTTACGCGAACCACGGGCCTATTTGTTGTTTTTGACGGCTCGAAGTCCTCGGCCCGGGCGGCGCGGGACCCCTTTCTTCCGGTTCAAGTTCCAGCCCAAACCCGATCACTCGCCACTCTCCCCTGCGGTAACTCCCTTTGCGCTCTGCCTAAATATTTATTTACACGGCCATGAGTGACCCTGCACGAAGCTATAGCGGTCCACCTCCGAAAACACCTTCCCTTTTTAATAGTTCTCTTCTTTTTTTGCTCCCTTTCCCTTGCCTGTTTTGCCCAGCTAAGTGCGAAATAATATCATTTTCTTCAATTAGGGAGGGCGATATGCCGACACGGGTGAGTGAGCGGTGTTCGCGGTTAGTTGGCAACCTGGAGCCGGCTCGCAGGCACGGATGTCGGGCGGGCTGACGTTGGCAGCCGCCGGCAGACCCATTGTTGCATTAGAAAGATGAGGTTTACCACTATACGTCAATGATTACTCTCAGAAATGTCTTTCACAAAGAGCACGATTTTCCCAAAACAATATCACCAAGATTTGGGTTACTTTCTCCTGACACCCCCCCCCCACATACACACAGCAGTTGGTTGATTGCGCATACATAATAACGTGTTGTCCATTGTTGTTCTTGTTAATTGTAACAACCAAATCATATCTTCTGGCAATGCCTTTGCAAAATGAGGCGATATCTGTTGAACAACTTGAAGAATTCGGCGTTAGACGCGCAAAGAGACCGCTTTCAGCTTGTGCATTCATTGAGGCTATCTTTCAACGCGCAATGTGAAAGAGAACCACAATGTAAGCACTGTACGTACTGCGCAATGTAGGCACTCGTATCAGCCGGGGTATAAGTTAGCCTGGAAAACGATACGCTTCTTAGTAAAACTTACTGATCAGGGTATGGCAGTTTTTGTGCATGTTTGGAGGTCGGTATGCCGGCCCTATACCACAATGCACAAAGGCATGGATCAGTCTGCCTTTAAATTTATTCAGCGTAACGATCGAAAGCACGTTGGAGTAGTGAACCGTTTTCATCAACCTACTAGCTATTAGGGAAAACAAGTAAAGCAGCTGTTCTTAGAAACGGATGCGGTCTTTAGTGATTCTGGTAAGATAAATAATTGCCTGGTTGAACGGCCAAAGTATTCACATAGCGCTTACAATTTGCATTGGAGGCATGAAGCCTTTGCCGTTGTCATAACTGAATGCTTCAGACCATGCTAAGCTCCCTCGATTTGGAATGGGGAAGCAATTGCGGTAAAGTGTCGCGTTTATGGACACTACTGCCTGCCTAGGTTGCTTGGGACTGGTCTGGAACCCTGACTCCATAGATTTAATTTGAGAGCCAATGACAACATCGGGTCGCGTGGTCGTGTGCAGAATAGAAGTCTAGACAGCTTCAAAAGAATGACAGAATCTCGATTATCATGGAAGGAATTTATCTGCATGATGTGACCGGAATTTCGTTAGATATGAACAGAACAAAATCCACTCCATACGTTTCGGGACGTATGATACGACCACCGACGCGAGAGTTTGGATATCTTCCGCAGCGTTGCTTTAAAGCGCCGCCGAGCGTCGTGTCTCTGTGTATGCACGTAAATAAACGATAGGACTTTGATCGGGGAAATCCTACCCGACCGCTGGCGGAAAAACATGTATCCAGTTTGTTGTCAACAGAGATAGAGTGGTTTGGAATTGTTTTGCAAGGTGTGAAGGAGTTTCCTGTGAAGGTTGGGTCGGTGTTCCTACGCGGCAAACAAACGGCAGAAAGACTCGGTGTGACATTGTCAAATTGAAACCCCCTGCGCTGGAACGTTCTTGGGACTCCCTTTGCCTCCAGAAAGTTGACCAATCCACCCATCACATGCAAACACAAGATGCACCTCTGGTAAAAGCGAAAAAAGAAAAATCCCAGACCGGGTTTATTAATTGACAAATTCAAACAAAGAAGTCGCAAGGAAAACATGCCCCCGCCTCAGCGTAAATGTGTGAGCGAGGCCGGGGTCTCGACGCGCGTTTGCGAGTAAGGAGCGCATCAGCGAGCGATTATTTGCCTGATGTCTGTGGAGATCTCGCGCGCTTTTTCCCTCCTCCTATTTCTCCTCTTTCCTTCCACCTCACGCGGAGAAGATTTTTATCGCATCTGGCATCCGGAGAGAAACCGTACTCGAATTACCTGCTGCGGGAGATGTTCCGGCGGACAGTTTATTAAAAAATAAAAGCCCGAAAATCAAATTTTCTTGCTACACAAGACACAATCTCCGACGACGGTGGGTTTTCTCTGAAGTGCTTTCCGGTTTAGCGCGTTGCCATTGATTTGACTGAGCAAGAAACAACATCGAATTGCCCGCTCCTTTTTCCACGGAGCTCTCGAGTCGGACTTAATTATATTGCGTACTTGACACGGCGATTGGAATATTATCCCCAGCAATTGATGTTTCCATTTTTTTTTCTTTTTTGTCTGTTTAGTCCCGCCCTGCTCTGGGTGTAGATTTGACGATAATGCGAAGCGATTGGGAGGGATGTCACATATTGCGCCAGTAGGGTGCAAAGTACATGCAATATAGCAATTCCAATATTCAATTCTTTATCATCGCACGTTTGTCTTGTTGATATATCTGACGAGTGTTTCTATCAAATTTTCTTTGGGAAAACCCAAGTTAACTTATGGACAGCAATTCGTATGTGTTAATCTCTTGTCAGTTTGAAGGATAGATTGGTGAAAATTTTAAAAAGTCCGTGCTATGCAGACAGGCCAATTGAACCGAGTTTCGAAGAGAAATTTTGCTCATTATGTCCTCAAAGAAACTACTTCCGAAGTTCGATATATTAAACAAAATCCTTACTCTTTGATGTGCATGCTTTACACTCTCATAGATTGCTAAGGCTTCCATGATTTAATCTCAGTAAATGTCACTAAATCTAACTTAATATAAGATCTTTCAAAAATATTCAGCATGATTTTCTCGCCGATTTCGGAAGGGTGCAATACCTTTCAATTCAAACCCCTTTAAGATATTTGCTGCACGTATTGTTCCCTGTGTTGTTTTTGGTGTTTCGGTTTATTTTTGTTTTAGTATTTTCTCAGAGTCAAATCGGGGTTCAGGTCTCAACCTATCACTAACACAATGTCACACTACAAGTAAAATAGGGAAAATTTGAATAAACGGAGTGCTATACATCTTTATCCTGAATTGCCAAAAAATGCATTGAGAAAGCATCACAGAAGCATCATATCTTCCGAGGGTCATGCCACCCCCAGCCTCAAAGGACGTGCTTTCGGTACGCCCTTCACTAGCAAGATCCGCCACTAATTTTATTGGTATCATTTAAGTCTTTCATTTTATTGCATTTTTTACAATAGTTCCTCTTTCTATCATTTCTTGAACTTTTAGTCTCAGGGCCCCCCTTTTTGTCTGGTATTGTTTCCAATTTCCCCCTCTTTATGTCTGTTCGATTAGTCTTATATTTGAACTATTTCTGTTATGGCATATTACATTTTTCCCATTTGGTATAGCGTAGTTCAATGTATCACATGACAGGAAAAATGTCACGGCTTCCTAGTAAGCTGAATAATAACTGATTTGCAGAGAGTTGATCGAAAAATTCACCTCCATATTTGTTCCTTGCATTTGGTAATAGTTGCGGGCGATCAATTTCTCATAATCGCATATCAGTTTACCTTTCAATATCTTGGATAATCGCATCTTGCCCTTAATTATTCAACGTTGGATGCGGTGAACTACGTGTTACATTGAAAGGCAATCTATAAAACGCCTAACTCTCCTCTGAAACATTCAAAGCGGCCTGCGTGAGGCCTGGGGTTTGCAGGAACAAAAATCTGACTGAGGAGGTGGCGATATATGTCAGGTCAATAATTGATTGCCAATGAATAAGATGATGGAATCTGATTGTGTTATCGCACCTCCTAACAGAATGAGATATCGGAATCATTAGGGTGGCGGTGCGGGGTCAGCCAAGCGAGCCGTGCGCGGCCCCCTCATCAATAACCTTCCATGCCTGGCTCTCGCTTTGCCGTAAAAAACCTTCTCGGACCGACCAGCCGTGGAAATTGCCGCTTTTTTCTTACATAGAAGGGAGAGAAAATCATCCCGGAATGGCGTGAGGGGTGTGCTGTTGAATTTATGTAACCGTTTATGCATAATCAACCGCTTGCAAACTAGCACTGTCCTTCCCTGACCCCACATCATATCAAGTAATTTTTCAACATCCAAAAGGGTTTCAAAGTTGTTTCCTTTACTCTTCTGTAGACATGTAAGCACCATTTTGCGAGAAAAAATGTCGGAATGACCCCCTTCCACCAATAATGGTCTGTCAGTCTGCTAATTAGTGCTTACCCCCACCCGAAAGAGCCCCCCCCCCCGAAAGGGCCGGGGCCAGGCTTTCCTCCAATCAGCCAACTTCACAGCCGTGAAACCTGCGGCTGTAGCTAGTTCAGTGGAGGGTTTCTATTCTTGTGCAGCTCAGTGTTGTTTTCGTACTATTATCGGTTCCTGTTATCTCCTCGCCTTTTTTAAACCGGGCACCAGCCCTTAATATACGACATGAAAATCGTTAAGGCTACTTCGCTGGTGTAGTTTATGTAGGCCTTCTTCGAGAGGATTATTTTTTTTAGGTCGTCCTACCGGAATCTGTTTTATGTACGTTGCACTTATGAATCTGAGGGTGCCCGACTATATAATGTGGATTGCAAGAGCCGTATCATCTCAATGGCTAGTAGGGGTATCCAAACGTGAGATGGCAAGGATGCAAGCAACCCTATAATTTAGTCTAAAGCATGATTCGATTTGCCCATAATCTATTCATTTTTGTCTCCATTGCATTAAGTATACCCTTTCCTTTCGTCTGGGGTTACGTCTTTGATAATTTGGAGAGCTCGCCTCAACTTCGGTTCAAGATGGCCGGCCTGCGAACAAGGGAAACTGTTGCTGATGTTATTTCTGCTGTGCTTTACCTGACACTGTTGCCTTTCGTTGTTTCTCCCAATGATGTTTTTGTTACCTCACTTTTCCATCTGCCGTTGCCGTTTCGCACCCTGTTGTTGCTTAATCTCTGCGTCAGCTGGTAGTGTTGTTACAATTAACTATTGCTGTTATCTGGCAGTGTCTACTTGGCATGTACGTTTTATATTTTGTTCCTTTATTTTCTGTTCTGTTGCTGAATGTGCCCTTGATAGTTTAAAGTGCAAAAAGAAAGGAAATATCGCTTGACGTTGTATTCGTCATCACTATAAAAACTAGATCCCTGTTTCGATGATCGGTTTCCATAAATACTGCACAAAACGTCGTCGTTGCTTGTTGGTGTGTCAATGGCTAAATGCCTATTTCCCCACTAAGAGCCATTCCGCTTTGTACAACTTAGAAGTTGAAATGGCAGTACATCGCTTACTTTCCTTGGTAGAATTATGGGTCAAAGTGCCTCTAACCTTAGACGGTTTGATTCGGGGTTTGTAGTACAGTAAGCACACGTAATGATGTGATGTAACTAGTTTTCTACTGAACAGTTACCGAACATGTGTGCGTACACGACGGCTCCCAGTTGACCAGATGGTCAGACAGCCTATGGGGTTCATAGAGGTTTTGCTTGGAGCGCAAAGATGAAAGTGTCTTGTAGCCTTCAAGATTGAATTCTCGCAACGTCAAATTGAATGAATCACGTTTTGCCCCGAACAGAACAAATTGAAAGACGCCTACCACTCGTGTGCCAAAAGGAACAGAGAAGCCCAGACATTATGATCATCTAACAAAAGAAGCACGGTGCAATAATCATGGACCTTCATTGTTAGTGCACTGTGTTTCTTTTGTTAGATGTTCGTAGTGAGATATCAGTTGAAAAGAAATGACCCAAAGAAGAAATGCCATACGTAGGATGAGCCCAGTGCCAAGCACAGTTCATAATGGAGGCCCAAAGGTTCCATAGCAACCGATACACGAGACTCTATACGAGATGCTTTGGTCTAGGGGCGGAGGGGCATACGGTGTGTTGCCGCTTCAGTGCGGCTGTCACTTGAATTAGTATCTCTGCAAATTGCTGTAAAATGGATTTGTATCTTCTCCAAGAGAGCCGGGCCCCCGGCTTTAGCAATAACGGAGCCACCGTCAGAGATCCAGCGCCTAATAGTTTTTGAAAAGGAAAAACATTCCGAGGGAAGAGAGAAGCCCCCAACCGATAATGTAGCGAGACTTAGTTGAAGAGGGACATGTCTGGGACAAATGTATCGGTGGATCGACAACTGAGGGTGGGTGGGGGGGGGTGTGGGAATCCTAGTAAGTCAATTCTGAGGAGAGTCCAGGGGAGAATGTTTGGACTGTCTCCCAGTATTCCTAACGGGGTCGGTAGAGGTATGATGTACCATTCCACCAACTCAACCGCTGTGGCCATTGATACAATGGTCAGGGAAGCCTTGCCATTGTCAAACGTAGAACAGGCTAACGAATGATATTGATTTCCATCGCACATATTATGTTCAGAGGTGTTAACACCTCACTTTAGTTCTAAGATATCTGGTTTCTTAGTACTTTGTCAGTGATGTATGGCTTTTGGTTGCTAACGGTGTTATTAAAGTTCGACACACAACAGGTGTGGTAGCGATGTGTGCCCAAATGTAACATTTTTATTATTTTGAAACAGAATAAATACAAGAAAATCTGGAGCTTTCGGAATCGTAAGTATTGCTCTCAGTGATGCAGTTTTTAGTCATGGCCAATTCGGACCGTTGTTAAAACTGGACGAACCGAGGCCTCAGTTGATCTCGAAGAGTTTGGGAATAACTCGGTTCAAATCTAGCTCAGCATAGTCAAATTAATGGTTTGAACTTTTCTCCATTGAGTAGATTCGTTTCTTCTTGTGCAACGATGATATATAAACGAGTCCCCTGGCCTCTTTTTTGTCACGGTGAACAATAATTTATGTAACACCGGCGGAGACGCCATTTTGGGCAGACAACCAAGGCGATTTCACACGTTGCACCAGGCACATTTACTACTGTCGCCGCAAGACGACCATCAAAATTTCATGGAAAAACACTCTCGCAACTAAGACCCTGCAGAAGTCGGACGGAAAGGGGGATAGTCATACCCTTCTGAACCATATCATCGTAAAATTATTCTCCCACTCCGGCGGAAGTCAATTGATTGATTAAAAAGTAAAACGGCACTGTTTCGTTGGGTTTCGGCGTCGGAGTGATAATAGTGAATTATGCAGTGGCGATTTTCGCGTGTGTATGCGTTCCGTCAGCGAGGCGATGCCGTGTTGATAAATAGGCTGTTAATAAAAGGACGGAGGAACCAGGTTACCAAGAAAGGTAGGTCTTTAGAAGAGGAACAATTTGATCTCCCTCCCGGAGTGCGGCAGCGAGTCTTCTAACTCCTTGCAATGTGGAAAGAAAGCCGACCACGGGTGCGAGGTTGCATCGACTTTGTCCTTGTAAACTGTGAACCCAAAGTCTAAACTAATTGGGGGGGACATGGTGTTGTTTTCTTTCAAACAAGCTGACAAAATTTGCTAGCCAGATATTTAGGCAGGGTTCAAACCCCACCAATCTGCACTTTTGTGTGTCTCAGCTATTCCTAATGTATTCTATCTCCGAACGTTAACCCCGCATCTCGTCTCGCAACCGTCTTGATAGTCAAGTTAGCCCAGTTTGTTGGAAGGAAAATCCCACCAGCCAAGCGACCTTCGGGTTCAGAGGTGCAATCTGGGCGCATTTCTCAAAACCGAGGAGCTCAGAGCCAAAGGTTTCCCATGTACCGAATTTTTGCAGGGCTTGTGTTCTTCAAGGTAAATTTGGCCTCAGCCTTACTGTGATTTCTTTCACTAATCATTTTAGCCTTTGCCTTTTACGATCTCTAACTTATAACCAACGGACCGGATAACTGCTTCATTTTTTCCCTTTTCTTTTGGAAACTCACATTTTTCGGAAACAAACTCCTGAATTTGGAAATCTCTCAAAAAATAATCACTTTGAAACATCCGTCTTCTTCAGTGCTCCTCGGAAAGTACAACACCAGTTCAAATGCAGGGCCAGAATCGGCAACAATGAAAACTTCCGTAAAGCCAGGTAAGTTGCTCCCCTACCAAGGAAAGTACATATTTGATTTTAATGGTTTTAGATATGCCAGGTATCCAGTGTCAGTATTCACAGCTCTGAAAGTAACGATTTACGGGGAATATTGACACCTTAAAACCATAGCCTTGATTCCTGTTGAATCGGCCAAATATCTGAAGTCTCATTACCAGTGTTATTTACAGCCCAGGATTTCATTAGTTCCCCCTTCCCCCCCCAAAAAAAATGACATGAAATGTTCCTCTATATTCCGCAGCTGATATCTTCCGAAGTAGTTCATCTCAGAGTGTTGTCTGAGCTGGAGAATAGAATAATGTGTCCACATCAAATGCAGGCCCACAACCCGTCTGGAAATAATTACAGCCCGCTCGTATTTTCCCCGCATCCCTCTCCAGTTTTCCCCCCGCCAATTATTTATCCACGCGACACTTTTGTTCGGAATTAACCTCCGCAATCGCATGATTCGGTAGATACTGTTTCATAGGTCTGGTAACCCGACCCGACGCGGATGTCGCCGGGGCAGGATCCCTCCCATTTCTGCCGCGCCATCATCGCGCGTTATCTCGTTAAATTATATCGCCCCGTCCGGTTCCACAGCCACGTTTCCTAATTTTGCTTGATTTCACCGCGCCTTGTCAACACGTCGCCCGGCCTTATCGGGCCCCGTCATCAGCCCATAGTCAGGTAGGCCGCGATGGTGTCGCCTGAGGTGCCGTGCTGTTACATTTTTTAGCTTCCTCCTCTCTCTTTGTCTGTGGATCCCCTGCAGTTTTATTTTTACATGAAAGAAAAACCAGGCCAAGTTTTAATTACATTGAGTAATAAGGCCATCTTTGCTGCCTCTACATTTTGCCGCCGTTTGGTTTGAGTGCGTGGGAAACAGACGGAGAAATGCTTCCACATAAAGAACCTTTCCCCAAGCATCACGCAATGTTGTCTCTTCAAACGCTGGCTTATTTTCTGACGACCGATGAGAGCGCAGTTGGGACTAGCTAGTCGATCCTGGTCCAATTCAAAAGTTCCATAAAACATAATTATGCCACACAGAACAGTGCTAAACGTATAGCTGTTGGAAGAGCCCTTGTTAACCTGCATCACGTCTACATTTACGTGTGCGTGTAAGTAGCACGATATCTTCCTCAAAATGCCCGTGTAAACATTTTAGAAATAACGCACCATTTACTGCACAGAGATAAGCACAAGAAGTTCATGTGAGACCAGATTTTTTTCTAATGGCAACCAGTGGTTACTGACCCAAGGCGATACTCCAAGGTGCAGCTGCAGAGTTCACTGTGTTTCTATTCCACCCGTTTTCCCAGCTGGAGCCTACAACAGTACAAGAACACCGCCGGTGAAGGCACGTAACTAAACAGTTATGCGAGTCATCAACTTCTATCTTTAATTAAATAAGCTGATCATTTCGATTGTATTGCATGTATACAAAGACTTCCATTATGAGACACAATTTTGAATTGCACACGAAAAGACGGCATGGTATGGTTGGGGCTTAGTGTTTCACGCCGGCTGGTTGTATCTTCTTTGCTCGCTGCATTGTGTGCAGCATAGCCCTAGCCGCTGATAACAACCGACGGTTTCAGGATTTACAAAATAGTGACGTGGTAGGCGTATATGCGTCAAGGATGACACATTAATGTTGTTACCGCCTTCGGGGAGGTGGGTGTCCGGAATCCTTTTTTTAGGAGATGGCATCACGAGAGTTCACAACCAGTTCAGCAATGGCAAAGCAGTAGATTTCCGTGGAGATATTCGCACATCCGTGCATCTACATTGACAAGCAGAATGCTTGAAGGGTGCTTGCAGACAATTTGTTTTAAAAAAAACCTTCAAAATGTATCTTGTCACTCAGTTAACCTCATTTCAACTTTTCTTTCACTATATCAAAGGGTGTTTTGCTGCCCCCTTTGGATTTTATGCCTATGAGTATTTCCATATTCATGAGCAGAACTGTGACGCCATCCCAGGAAGAGAGCCTAAATGTTACGTTGGTTTGCAAACAAAAAGTCACACCTTTTTTTCGATTTCGCTTGTTCTTTACTCATGTATTGCTGTTTATATGTTAACAAAAAGCAAACACAAATCTGTTTTTCAGAAATATTTTCAGTAAGTAAATTCTGGTTTCACAATTTTAATGGAAAAATCTATGCAAGGAACTACGCTTCCCAAGATGACATCACAGCAACAACGCCCTCGGTTGTCTGGGAAAGCATGGATATTTTTGAAGTGTTTAAAAAGTGCACTTTTCAGTGCATTTAACCAAATGGGAGCGTAAAGGTGTGCTCATCCATTGAAGAAGAGTACAAAGTTTCAGAAAAATTGTATCCAATAAAAGCTCAATGCTGCTTCCCTTTAAACGCTCGCCGTTTTTGACCATGCATATTTATCAGTCTCTGCGACGCTTCTCTCTCGTATTATTATTGTCACGCTATGAAAGTCGATGTGTAGGGAGGGAAAGACTTTTTCCCCTTTTTAAGAATGATAAAGAAGTTTCAATTAACATCGCCCAAGCTGGGGGGGGTTTGCACAACCCCCCTCCCACTTTTGAGAGGAGATATCAACACCCAATTATCCCACGGTCTTGTGCAAAAAAAAAATTAAAAATAGTTAGGTACCTGGGAAACACTGAGTAGTCGTTTTTAATTGGCCTATTATTTTTCAATTAATTTTTTTTTAATTCTGAACTTCGACGAATGAGTGCAACGGAACATGAACAGACCAAGATCAAATTATTAAAATTATTATAAACTGTCAATCTGTTTGGCAAAATGGTTACAGAATGACAGTCTTGGCAGTCATTGCGCATCTCTCTTCTGACGATCAACGTTTTACGAGATTAGAGAAGGAAAGGACTTGAGTTACTTTTCTAATTTCAAACTAGCGGTAATTAGGTGTTGATTTGATTATCAATTAGCGCCTAATTTTCGATGCCATTAAACAAAAACCTCAGGGAGTAAAATGACACTAACCAAGTTGATTGCTCAATTTGGTCATTATGGTGTCTGAATTGCTGGTACGTGAAAACATACCAGGGTTAAATCCACGGATTTGGAGTAGGGACGTTTCCTTGAACCTTTGCCGGTTCACTCATTAAATAAGTCACTTGTATTTCTGAGCACGAGCTTTCTGATGAGTTTTCCCCGAGGGGAGTAACTCTGGGAAGAAGCCGACTGTCACCGTATCGCAGCCGCTCGGCCTTCCCAGTGGTTCCTGTAATATTCACCCCGCTCAATCACGGCTAGCCCCGCTAAAACACACTCCGGGCCGACTGGGAAATTGAAATTCATGAACAGGGGGAATTACGGTGAAGCAAGGCAAACAGAGCACGGCAATAGGAGCACGGTGGGTGATATACGCGGTGATACAAGAAATACAATACAAATGTGGGTGCGTGTGTGGGGGGGGGTAGGTTCGATGCAAGTCACAAATTCGCGTCTTTCCAGAGCAGCCGCTTGTCTTTTTTTTGGGGGGGGGGCTGATTCCTCGAGGGAATTGTCATGTTGTTCAGCCAGTGGGCCCAAACTTGTTAGAGAATTAACTTTTGTTGATCCTCGATTTGTTGTTATTGAAAACATGGTGTGATGCATGACGTCCTCACAAAGGGGAAAACGAATAAACACCCCACGATATTACGGTTTTATTCATTGATGACAAAAGTCCGTGGGTGTTAACTTTATCCAAAATTCACGTGCGAAATATAAACAGAACTAAAAGGAATAATGTGTGCAAAGCACGTAGAAATTTAATGGCAATGACCAGTTTAGCCTTACTTGCCTCGTGCGCTGTCTGGTTGTAATCAAAAGAAAGCAAATTTAAAGTGTTATTTCTGTGAACTTGAAAGTTGCATGCAAGGTTTAAGAAACAGCTTTATCAAAATACGCCACTTGAATAGCATTCTCTAATTTCCAGCGCCATGTACATGCACTATATAGAAGGAGACTTCAGACGCAAATTCTTAGTCCGTTATCAAGGACCCACCGTGCGCACACACACACACAAGTGTGTAAACGCCTTCAATCGTGGACTCCCTATTGTTCCTCTTTTGTTCATACTTCAACTTTTTCGGAAGACTTCCCATATGTTTTGTACACGTTTTCCAACCGTGGACTCTTCGGCAACCGTGGACCCTATTGTCCCCTATTGTTATAGGCCCACGATTGGAGGCGTTTACACACTCAACTTTACACAGCTGTACTTGAGGGGTATTCCCTTTGTTCTCGTGTACAAAACTCCCATACAACACGCAAAAATATTCAGATCACTCCCATTTGAACCAGATTCACTTTCCTATTTTGGAAATTCGACTCCCCTTACTTAAAATACTTCATTTTGAATGGCACTTGAAAATTCCTCCTTTTTGAGTAAATTTAAAATATCTGTTTCGTGAAATCCTTGTGGGGTACGGTCTCAGTACCCTATGGGGTACTCCCCATTGTTCCGGTACCCCACTAGCCCCTCTATACACGCGCATGGAAGCTGTGTGACATATCAGAAATCCCTTTATCAAAGGTACCTTTTGTAGAAATTTCAAAACTGGTCTCTAAAAGCTGGGGCTCATGTCCACTCCACCAACTTCAACCTGAGGTCAACCACTCGTACGTGACCAGATTGTGGGTCAAAGGCGACGATGTTGAAACTGCACGAGCAACTACCAGAGGGCGCACTTTGAAGCAAGCCTGGGAACCCATTGGCCCTTCGTGGTAAAAAGAATGCCCCTTTAAACCACCGGGTCCACTGTTAATGACGTTCTACGTTCCTTCACGCATCCTCGCTCGAACCCAAGTTAAATTCCGTGTATCTGTTTTTTTTAAAGACGAGCACGCCGCAAGCGTATCGGTGTGTGGCGAACCACAATAAGCTAATAATAATTAACTGCAAGTGTGCAGCTCTAATAGGTTAAGCAGTTGTTCTTAAATAATTGCAAATATCCAATTTATCCACCTGAATCACGTGTGACTAAGATTATCCTTTCAATTGTTGATGGGTAATATACCACCCAGGGTTCAGTGATATCAAAAGTTACCGCTACTCGACTAATCCACTTGGTGAAGTCGAGAAATAAAAAGGACAGCGCCCTCAACCACAAAACTTCGCCACGATTTTGATTGGTTACGAGCGACTGCAAAGCTGGTGTATGATTTACGATCAATCAAGTCTCCCAAAAGTATGCCACCCGTGAAATGACTCCTGGAAAGTGTGTGCATGACATTTATGACGGCTTTCGGATGCGTATATCTGCTCAACTAATTATCGTAGACGGTCTTGTGAGCAATCCGAAATGATATGGTCAGTGCGTTACCAACTTTCAGGGCAGGCAGTAGCGTACATGTATATGCTAGCAAGCAAAACAAGCATAAAACTTAAGAAATGGCTTATTATTTTCGCTGCAGCTGTTAACAGTACAGTAACTTAATTGTAATAATTGTTAAGGTTATCGCCAGACATGATGCGACTCGGGAATTCGCTGCAGTAATTGTTATTACGTTCACACCCAATGGTTGACAAGACTAAGGTTTTGCTTTAGATTTCTTAGCTTAAACAGCTTTAAAAGCTCGGTTCGAAATTTCGAGGCACTAAAACTTAATCAGATTTTGACTTAAGATTGTGATTGTCTACACGTGATTGTTACTTGCGAAAGTAAAAATAAGGATGTTATTCGTCAGTTACGTTAATACATGGTTTCGAGTGCTATCACCCCCCCCCCATAGGTGAAGAACAGCAACGTTAGGCCGATTGCCTGGTTCCCGCCTCCATAATTCTTTGGAGTTAGAATGACGGAGGCAGTCCATACGCCCCCGCCCCGTATACGTGCATTGAATGAATAAAGAACGTCATTCGTCAACCATAGAGGAGCGCAATAGGAGATTTCCGAGACACTTGGTGGCGACAAATAACAACGCAAAAATGGGGTTTAGAGTTTAAACACTTTGTTTGTACTTCGTTGAACCCACGACATGTTCACTGAACTGCGTTTTGGAATGTGTTTAAATGCTGAAAGCTTTTTCACGGTACATCCAGCGCGCTGTAAGGGCCTTTGGGGAAGAGCTAGTACACTCCCTAATGTTCAGTCCATTATTGTTTGCGTCGTTTTGAGCGTGCGCACATAGCTCAAGCGTGACGCGATCAATAGTGGGAGCAGTATGTTGCCATTACCAAGCGCCTAAAGCTTATCCACTGTCAGCCTGAGGTGTACGTCAGCCCGAAAGTCGTTGCTATGTAACAAAGTGCCCTCTATAGACCACGCGGAGTCCAGTGGCTGCAGTGTGGGACAAGTTTACGTTTGATTCCTGGTAAAAGTTACACGTGCTTCGGACGATGGATTGAGGGTATTTCATCATTGAAAAGTATTGACATTTTGGGCTAAGGCCTCCATGCCGTTAGGACTTAGGCAAGTCTAATAAGGCTCCGTGACTCACGAACACCAGTCCCCCGGGGAAGCCACACTGTAATTATAAAGTATCTTGTCTGCCGGCCACGGGGAGTTAAATTCATCAAACCCGCGATTGTCGGGCCCATTACGCTGATAAATACAGTAATCCTTCTGTCCCTTTGCCACTTCACACGTAAATCACCGCACCAGCGCGCCGCGGCCTTTATTCATGCGCCCTGGCACCTTCGCACGGTGGACGGTGCGACCACCGTATGCATAATAATTTCGGTTGACTTCCAGTTTGCCCAGCTACTTTCCGCTGTTAACTCGTTCTCTAAGCCTGAGGACGAAAATGATAATGAGTAGTTGACGCTTCCCCCCGTACATTGGTCCAGTTTGTAATTTTCTCGGTAACTTGATGATCTATGCATTGAACTAGCCGGGGTCGAGTTAGTAGCGCACTTCCATGAATAAACAAAAGTCTTAAAAGGTTCATCAATTTTTCATTAATTTTCTGCTGGTATTTTCTTGGATTTGCTCTTTCGTTACCGATGTTACGTTATTTTTCTCATTCATTTATAGAGCGCCTCTAAGGAAAATATGTTCCCTGATTTCATATGTTCAAAGAAATATGGAAGCATCCAAATTTAATACAGTGTCATTTGTCTTTAGCACTCAACTATAACAAGCTAAAAAGGGCTTTTTTTCTGTTCTGCCAAGATACGAATTTTGAATGTAGATTGCGTCATTCGGAGAAAACGAGGGGAAACCTCACCCTGTGTTTGTAGTGGATAAACCCTTGTGCATACCAAACGAAGCATGTAGCCATTGTTTGTAGCCAGTTGAAACCATATTTTTTCACCCTTCCAGATTTCCAAAAGCTGGCATTATATAAGTTTTTTTGGAGACCTAAATCAAAGTTGACGAAAGAGGATGTTTCTCGGCTGGACTAGAGAGCCTGCGTGGGGACAGTAGAGGGCGCTGTGGCATGATGTGTGCGTATTTTGCTGGGCTGCGGCTCGCCCATTGAATAGGACATCGCACATTGTTAGTGCACAAAATGAGCGGCCGAAATATGGCCGCGCTTCAGGAGGGTAATGTATTGCTGTATGCTGTGCATTTCTGGCCAACATAACCTTTTTCTCATGGGATAATGGCTAAGCCCTCGGCCACCCTGCCAAAAACAAGCCAAAAATAAACAGAAAATGCAAGAATATCACTTCCGGTAATAACTGACCATCTTCGTATTAACTAACCCTTTCGAAAGCGATGATGTTAACCTGTTTTGTGTGTGTTTGTTTTTAATTCATTTTGTACACCTATTGTCTACGGTTTCACTCTAGCAATATTTTCATTTTGGGTCGGTTCAATCGTGATTTTTGTGTAAAACTTTGAAAATTCCACCAGGACTATAGGTTTTGTCAGTAACTATGATGTCCAAACTGTCCATGTGTTTTTCGGTCTGGTTTCCATGAGCCAATACTGAAAAAAAAATCACCAATAAAATTATTTTAATTTTACACTCTCAGGAAAAATTGTACTAAATAAAATCCATTCATATCTTGAGTAAATTTTATAAAAAAAAACCGACATGTGGCATACGGGAGTGTGAGAATCATTTCTGTGAGCACAGAGGGAGCGCAGCTTTAACTGAGCGACCAAACTAACTTACTGCAGTTTTTAAAACAGACACTTATTAATCAGCTTAGAAAGTTGAGTTCACAACCTGACTTAAAGATTTACATTTAAAAATTACTTTCCGGCATAAAAAAGTCAGTTTTAACTGAGAACGAATAATTTTGTTATGTAGACAAAGTTTCTTTCATTGCGTTGAAGGCTTTGAATTCCCTTGTTTGTAACTTCATTCAACAGAAACGTCAGCACTCTGCTTCTCACTTTGGTTTTATCTCTGCTCCGAAGAAGAATTCTGTCACTCATATCACATCGTCTGTTTCACAATTTGGGTTCAGTTCGTCTTTATATCCGACAAACACAAATCGTGGCTGTCTTGGAGATTTTTTCCGGTGAGTTAAGTTTTTGAAATCACTTTTGCCAATAGGTAACATTTCAGATGGTCCCAGCTTCGAGATAGTGAACTTTCAAAGCCTGATAGGCTAGATACTGTCATAAATTTCTTACTAGGCCTATACATATATAGGCTTCAAGTTAAGCAGTAAAAAGTACAACTTTTTTGAAACTTTCTGAAACTAAAAAAGTGCGACTCACATTTCCTTCTGTTCCTTCTTCGAAACTTGATGTTGATCTCCGGTAATTCACTGCACAAGCAGCCATTATTCTTTCCAAATTTATCAATTCCGAGTGCAGAATTCAGTTTTTCTTCGAAATCTGACGATTGAAGCACAAAAACCTCAACCGGTTCTTGATAAAACTCCATTTGAAAGTAAACGCAACGAAATTCGCAACGCTCGTTATTTACCCTCCTGAAAATATACGCATTCGCGGGACGCGTTTTGGACGCGATATCCTATCCAGTCTATATAATGGAGATCAACGAGCTCGCCCCATTGCCCTGGGAAGTACGTCACAGCTACAGACGCTCAAAGCACTGTGGGTTGCTTGTTAGTTAATAGAGTACCGAAGTGTGACGTCACTGTGAACCAGAAAGTGCAGTGCAAACGAATGGAGTACGCGCGCGTGTTGGTTCCCGCGCTGGTTCTCGCGTTCATGCATTTTACACACTAGTTGTGCGCGTGACGTATTCACTTCGGTACTCTATTGGCTCAATCGTACATTTTCACTATTTCGCTCGTTTCACGTGCATACGAAAGTGTTGACCTGTGTTATTGTTCAAGAAAAGAAAATACGCTCTTCATTCTGAAACAGCAGCCCATCCAAGCGTCTTTTAAATACGAGCAGCGGGAACGGGCAAAACTGCGGACGACTAGCTTCGCGCATGACAACGGGTGCATTCGATTAGCTTACACGGGGAAACCCTGACCAGGGTATGACCTTGTGCGCTGAGTCGAACAAGAAGCTGGGGATGAGGTTAATCTCGAATCAACTCGTGGAAGCCAGTCAAACACACCCAACTATTACCACTGCTTAATGACGATAACGTACAATGTTTACGAGCCCTTGGCGTCTTCGCATGGCGCCAGGTGTGCGGCGATGTCATTTATTGCAGAGTACTTCATACGTTTCCCTCTGTTACTCTCTCACAGTTGCGAGGGTACCTGTGCCCTGAACTCTAAACAATAGGAAAAGAATGAGGGGTTTCATTACGGGGAACTGGAATGCAAGAATTTGAACATCTTAGGATGCCGTTGCTGTTAGTATCTCTTGAGACAGGTCTATTTGCTCTAGAGTTTTAAATTTTATTAAGGCTAATTATGAATATGTTGAGCATGCCAATTGTCTGACATGGGAAATAAATCAGTGTTTTGTCATATACCTTATTAACAGAGAAATGCAAACTACCACCGAACGGGCAAATACCTACAGAAATACACAAAACTGGCAAACACAACTGTCAAACACCCATTGAACGGCAAATACCCACAGAACTGGCACACACCCACAAAACTGGCAAACACCCACAGAACTGATAAACACCCACAGAACTGGCAAACACCCACAGAAATGGCAAACACCCACAGAAATGGCAAACAACCACAGAAATGGCAAACACCCACAGAAATGGCAAACACCCACGGAAATGACAAACACCCACAGAACCGGCAAACCTCCCTCAGAACAGAAATAATTTTCAATGCTCGGTGGCCTCCGGCCTCAAATGACGCCAGGATTTTGCTCATGAAGATAAAAATTGTTTCCCAATAATCCATCCAAGACCTGCAAATGATAATTCCATTGCAGAAATAAAGGTGAGCAGGAAAATGAAGGAATTCAGCAAATAATACTAGAATAGGAAAATTAACATTTCTTTTGAACTTTAAAAATGAAGGGGTGGGTGAGGCCTTTTTTTTTCTTCACATATTTAAGCCATTTAATTCACTGACCACGCACCGGTCACACCGTGGGTGGTGCTGGTTCACACCACAAGTATGCAGGATTTAATTTCATGCCTTGATTTATGTAAACAGCCCATCCAAAACGACTGGGACTCATGTAAATACATAATCCCGACACCCACGCTGCTAAAACTGTATAATCGCCGTTCTTTGCCTTTCATCCCTTGGGGAAGCAGACGCGATTTTGCCAATGTGAGAGTGTCTCGGATTTGTTAGGGTATCTACTTACTCTTCAATGAATCAGAAAAAACCCTTTTCTTAAAGGATTTAACGTAGACCCAACGAGTCTGGTTTAATGTTTCTTATGCAATCAAGACAAATCTATCAAACTACATCCGTGCTTCTTAAAAAAGTGGTTGGCTGAATTAACCTTCAAAACTAACATATATTGTGATGATGTGGACTTTTTTCTTACTGAGAGGCGTTTCTCTTTCGTTTGAGTCACCCTAGAGCCATTTTTCTTTAATTTTAGACTTTAAAAACGGGCATTTCAAATTTTGGAAGACTAAGCAGGTTAAACTCATGGATGTGAGGAAATGAAATTGTGCATGTCCGTTCGGGTCAGCGGAGTTTTGTGCGATTAGCATAGTTACGTCTTTGAGGAATATTCCATGAGACTTGTTTTCGAGGCTATCATTTGTAGAATGCAGCAAGTCTCCTCTATCTGCCTTGAGCAGAAGCTTCCCCACATTGGAGGAAAAGAATTATGTTGGTAGGAAGTACTTATTTTTGTTGGTGGCGACACGACGATAACGCGTGCCTTTCATTGTCGTCTGTAAACCAGCGAAGTGTAGTGCCCACCAACGGAGCCTGAGTTGCTGAGCAAATCGCGCCCTCTTTTGGTGCAGCTCGGGGGTCATAATGTTGTTAACATTTTGAAGGAATCTTGTGTTCTGTTTCAAGATCCAGAATGATTTCAACACAGCGATAATGCCCCTTTAAATTAAGCCACTTATATGCCAACTGTCCAACTGAATGGTACCCACGGGCTGGCTGCCCTACAGCACGGCGCGGAAGCCAACCGCCACCCGCTCTCAGGACACCCAACCCGGCTGGCTTCTAATTGCCTTCCATCTCCCGCGAGTTTTCCCCTCGAATTGAGATACTACCCTCCAGCCTGTGAAATGGGAGGATTGGGGGTGGGGTAGCCAAGTGCTTGCATCGTTAGGTGTCATTCCAAGCAAATTAATTTCGCACACTTCACACCCTTTTATCTTATGCAGTCAAAAGTATTCATACTTTGGCAGGAATTTTGAAACACGAGTAGAGTGCGCTTCCTGCCAGTGTTCAGCGTTCTCAAGTAGCAAGTACATTTTTCAACAGAGCACAGTGTTAAGCCATGCTAGTTGTGTTGTCATGTTTGCTTGCTTGTGTCCCGCTTCGCATCGCACGCGTTTAGAACTAATCGCGTAACCAAAATGGGGACTGGATTGTCAGGTTCCATTTCGATTCTCCTTAATGTAAAGATTTTCTTCCCCAAGGCAGAAAACACGATAACTAATTTCTGTTTCAAGATGTTAACTTTAATTACAGGTTTTGCCCTTTCATACAAGCACTGAGTATACAGTGTTTATGAATATATGTCGAGTATACAGTGTTTATGAATATATGTCGAGTATACAGTGCTTATGAATATATGCCGAGTATACAGTGCTTATGAATATATGTCGAGTATACAGTGCTTATGAATATATGCCGAGTATGCAGTGCTTATGAATATATGTCGAGTATACAGTGTTTATGAATATATGTCGAGTATACAGTGCTTATGAATATATGTCGAGGTAAGGGCAAAACCTGCAATTATATCAACTAAATCCCTGAATCTTTTTAGGAAGTTCGGGCTAAAGCTCTGGGCTAATTTACTCCTTCATCAGTGCCACTCTGAAAACAAAAGAAAGTCCATCAGAAAACGAACTTCTACGATTTTAAGAGACCTCGCAAAGCCTGCATAATTAACTGCAGGTTTCAAGGTGTACTTTGTGTCTGTGAGATCTTAAGTTAAGTTACAGGTTTTGCCCTTACACCGACGTATATTCATAACATCTGTATGGGGAGTGGTTTTCTGATAATTCACAAGCTTACTCGGTTGGGAGTCGAACCCACGACCTCCTGCTAAGAGTACAGACTTCTTAACCACTCGTCCAACGAAATTGCTGGGGTCAGCTGGCCGGTCCGAGTCAGATTAGCAGCAGGTACCGCAAACTATTTTAAGATGTGCTTTGTGTCGGGGAGATGTTAAGTTTAATTACAGAAATTGCCCTTACACCAATTTCAAGTTACAAAATAGCCCGAAAGGTTCGCCTTGGGAACAAAAATCGAGGATTAGAGCTTGAAAGTAAAAGTTCACGCAGCTTCTGGAACCCTTGCGCGGTCCGCCTATTTTATTTGGGGCCGTCCTATCACGTTCGAATTTTTTTTGGAAGAATGATTCCTAACTGAAACCACCCCATGAAACACTCAAGTTGGAATTTTACCTTTGTTTTCCTCAAGTAATATTCAGGTAAAGTCACCTGAAGATGGGTAAAAAAAGGATATCATTATATCCACCTTCCACTTCCGGCGATATCGTACCTAGGTCTCCTTGTTTATGCACATTTGTTTTCACTCCCCTGCTTACGTGAAACGAGAATGTACAAGGTTGCAAAGATTTACCTACTAGCAGTCGATGGGTTTCAGATTCCATTGAGTTGACGTAACACTGGTCTTGTCAGCAAAGGTTAGATAAAATATTAGAATCTTTCGTAAAAGTGGATTACTGCTTTAAGTCCATTATCTTGGAAATTAAAAAACCTTTAAAATATTTTCATCTGTTTTTATTTCGGCTTTTACTGACAGACTACAATAAAATTTCAAGCCGTAAATGTTCATCTGAGTACGAGACTGCCACTTTGCACTGTTCTTTATGTATGTTAGATTTTCGGAAGTGAAGGGTCAATTTTTGGCAGGATATTTCTCTTTTAGATCAGGTCATTGTTTCAGGTTTTTACAAATTAGTAAACTAGCAAATATATTTTCCAAAGCCCTTTTTCCGAGTTGGAATTTTTCAAGAATTAAGTGAAAGAAAAAATATTATAAATTCTAAAATGTTACACGTTATTTTTCCTATCCAAGGGTTCTAGAAGCGCGCCATCAGGGGTCAACATTCATGCTCTATTGTATTCAAACTAAAATATGTTTTGGAGTTTCCAGAAATCCGCATTGCCAAAGCGTCAAATCAGACGAGGAACTGTTTTTCTACTCGAGCTATTGGACTAGAGTCGTGACAAGTGCTGCCTTGAAATCGAAATCGACGGAGGTCAATGACTGCCCTCGTTTTTTTTTACCTTCAGTGTTGCTTCTTGCACTTTCTGGCTTTATATCAATATGTCATAATCACAGACAGCACTTGTTATTAGCATTTATGAAATAATAGATGCAATTTTACATGGCTGAAAAATGACTTACATTAGATACAGCGTAGCCGCGGGGGATGAACGAATAGATTGTGCTTTCGGAGTTCGCCCACGCGTTGTAGGAAACAAAACAGAGCCCCAGAGCATTTTGGAAGTCTGTCAAAGGAAGTCTCGAACTTCTCCGCGAATGTTACTCGATTATTTCGGCATTTCCGTTGAATTGGACATTCTCGAAGTATGCATCAATTGTGAGATCCATCAGTCATTCTTTAAGTCATCAGTTAATTCCCTGCCATCGGTAGCAAAGGACCACCCGGGACTTGCACAAAGAAATTCATTTCGAAGCAGCGTGTTTAGTACTCCAGGAGCAAACCGAATGGCTTTTACTAAAAACCATTTATTGTTGACTACATTTGGGATTGCCAACAATGGAGCTCAGGGGACAGAGCGGTTCCACCCCCCCCTCCGATAAACCACGATAACGGGAGAAAAAGGATAAATACGACACTGCAGTTTCAGGATTAAGTCTAAAATTGCCTCAAACTTATGAAAACAGAATGCAGGAGACTATCTTACGCGAATACAGAGTACAATATTTTCCGGACCCCCTCTCCGCGTGGCGTGCTGACTCTCCGGGACCTTTTATATCGAACTCTTTTTTTTCCCGGAAGAAAATCCTCTCTTTAAATCTTGTCTCTAGGCTAGTCGATGTCAAGGGAGCTCTGTAATGTAATAAGGTATTCGAGACAGAAGGGGGGAACCTGCTGCTACTGGCTCCATCGGTAGCGTAGTTCGTAGGTGACCAGATTGACAAACTTACACGCCAGGCAGATCTAATTGCACCACAGATAGAGTGTACTTGAAGTTGGGTTTAATTCTTTATAAAACTTAGTAGGTTTTTTGTTTTTGCGATGGATTAATTTTGTGCCAAGACAACCTTTTAACCACTGCAAGTTGCTAAGGAAAAACATTCACCTCGCAACAACTGATTAATCGGTCACGCACATTTTGTACGACGGAGGTGAATAGGGAGTCCATGTTTGGGTCGGAGGAGTTTACAAAAGTTAACGTGAAATTCTCCAAATACGAGAAAACAATGAGCAGCATGACCTCCTCGTGACATTGAGTATTGAAACTTAAAGGATACCTGTCATGCGATTTTTATGAAGTGAATATTGTAGGAAAACTTTCTTGTGAAGTTACTATGAAAGTGGAAGCAGTAAACGGGAGAAACTTCAACATTTGGGATTTTATGCGTTTGGGGTTTCATGATTTCCATATTCATGAGCCAAACTGTGATGTCATCCGAGGCTGCATAGTAGTGTCGCCATAGCTCTATGTACAAATCTTTGTAATAATTTTGTACCTCTTTTTTGGAGGGGGGGGTTAAGTTCGGTGTTTTACTCGTGTATCGTGGCTTCAAACTAAAGGGTTATCATATCTTCTTGGTTTCCATATCACTTCAGGGCAAGCTTGAGCAACGATTGTTTGTAGCAGTACCAATGGTCAATTTCGCCTGTACTCAGAGTATGTCTTGTGTGCAGGTGGGAGAAAAATTGACCAGTGGCCACAAATGGTAGTTTCTCGAATTTTTGAGCTTACACGGCAAAACTGTCAATTTGAAGGCGCACAATCAGACGCAGCGGCTAATGTTTGGCTTTTGTTTTGTCCACCTTGAGCAGAAGTACCCCCTCATCGATTGAAAGAGCCATTTGTTGATCCATTAGAGGCTCATTTGGGGATGAGGATATATGTGATGCGATCTGCGAAAACCCTTCACATGGTGAGCTTTGTCATTTCGGTGCATATATGCACCCTATAAATTTTCAATTAATACGATTTACTAAATTACAATTTTTTTAATATGATTTGATATGTCAACATGAATCTAAGTTGTCTAGAATCACAAATTAAACAGTTTTGAAAACAGGTCAGTGTCCAGATCAACTTGAAGTTAATAATTATGCACCAAAATGACAGAGCTCACCATGTGAAGGGTTTTTGCAGATCTCATCACATATAGAGAGCTATTGTGAATGTCATCATAAGTCCTACGTAATTCCGTCTACAGTTACCTTCCCTTTGTTATTGCTCATCCAGCTGCTTGCGATTAAGAGTCTTAGATGACTAGTGAAAGGACTTGTAACTGACGAACTACAGCTCTAGAGGCGTCTAGAAGTTTTGGATGAGACCTTGGCCCATACAGGGGTCAAATTTTAATTGCTCAAGTTTCTCAAGAATGGTGCACTGTGGTTGCTCTTAAGGTGTGTGTAGTCCTCACCTAAATGGGCTTTTGGCTTTGCGCCAGCAATTATCTTGAACTGATGCCGTTTTGTTTCGTTTGAGGACGCCTTCCTTGCTGTAACCTTCGACAAAGGCTTTGATGAAATATAAAGAAAACAACGCTTGGAACGGAAGCAACTGAAGTGGCCCGGCTGAAGTACAACCCCGAACGCCAACTCTGCCTACACTGAAGTTGGTCGAAAGATGAAGGTTTTTAGATACATACCGCAGGCGGCATACAATAGGACTTTGCTCAAGAGAGTGATATATACTTATTGGTTTTTAATAACTTTGCCTTCCCATAAGTCACTGAAGCACCTTAGGGTAAATGAATAACAGAAACAGATTGGCAGCCCAATAAACGCACGCTCCTCAAATGACGGCCTTTGTCCTGTATCGGTGCCAAAGTCTAGAGACCCACCAGTCGGCCAAAGAAAACACCAACATTTGAAAATTTCCGGAACATTTTTTCTCTCTGCCCTCTCCTCCCCTGGCCGCGGAAGTTCTTTTATTCCATTACTGGGGCGGCCAACGACGCGACCGACCCGCGCAGGGCACGTCGTGGTTTCCTGCCCCCTTACGCGTCCGTGCTGATCGCTGGTAATGTCAGTTTGAACAGGTCCCTGGTCCTTAATCACTCACACGGGAGTTGCTGGACAAAGGCAGCGAGCAAAAAGTTCTTGCATGCAATCATGAGCGAGTTTGATTTCATTTCATTTCAATACTCGCGATATTAAACACGCTCCCTATTGCAATCCGTACTTCCGACAGTCAATAGATTCTGTATCCAACGCTGACAAAAAAACGGCGCTGCTCGCCGTCCGACAAGCAACGCGATCTCACTGACAGACAGTAATTGGACGCGCGCGAACACACCGACCAGGAGATGCCGTTTCTAGCTGGAAGGGACGCGCACAATTTCCTCCGCCGAGTGAGTTAGTTGGCTGTTGGCTAAAATAATTTAGATTGTCGTCAGCACAGTAATTATTGCTGTGTTTAATTCGTTGCCCCGACTAGGTAATTTATTTTGGGGGCGTTGTATTAAACTAAAAAGTCGGTATTTGCTGTGGCGCGCGGCGCTCGTATTACTATTAATGAATCGGCGAAATTGTTTGCGTCATTTTGCGTGATAGCTGTGCTGTAGGTGTCTGCTAGTTTTTCGTGTTTTTTCCTGTCTGACTCGGGGTACTGTGAAAGATTGATTACAACATGAATTCCCTAACATGACAGAATGATAAAATAGTATAACTGATAATATCGTGAATTAGGCATAATATGGTTCATTCGGTTTAGGTTAAGAACTTTAATTTTAAAATGTTCCTAGCAAGAAGGAGTATGGATGCTGTTTGTGATTTTGGGGTAACAGTTTACCGCGCCCTCCGTGCAGTCTGCAGTAGGCGCTGCCCTAATGAATCATTTTTGAAAAAAAAACTTAATCCGACGAGCCAGAGGTAAAAATGGTTTCATGAGGTGGCAAATGGAACACTTCATCTTTCACAGCATGTATAATTATTCTTTCAATTACACAAATGTGAGGCATTCGTTAATTGTTATACACTGCCTGAATACACCCTGAGAAAAAAACCATGCATCCCGCGAATTAAATCCAGGAATATGCCCGTGTGGTGTGGTGTTCAGCTGTGGCGTGGTGTGGTGTAGTGTGGTGTAGTGTTCAGCTGTGATGTGGTATAGTGTGGTGTGGTGTGGCCTGGTGTTCAGCTGTGGTGTGTTTAGGTGTGCATGTAAAAGGCTGGGTCTGGGCTGTGTTACAAGAAGAAATATATCGCGCTAAGCCTGCAAATTGCCAAAAGGTGCTTCATCTTATGGTTTGAGAGGAGTTCACTTCGAAATGTTATACAACACCGAACTCACAACAAAATATGTTACCCGAAGCCCCCCTTCGAAAACTGGGGATCTTCGTCACTTGTTTTTCAGCACTTATCCATGCCTCCAGTTTTCAAGCCGCTGACCTAAATGTTTATGGCTAACATATGAAATGTACGATACACCTAGATGAGCTGGATAATTGGGGAGTAATAAGACGGCGCATGCGGGTCAAATTTCCAATAAAGATCTCTGTTCATAGAGCAACAAGATCGTGGAAAGAATCTGCACACGTCAGCATGTATTTCAACAGAGGTTGGACAACTCATTCGACTGATACTACTTCCGTTCAGCCAATTAAAAACGTTTGTCGTCCACGCGTCCAAAGCTCCCTAGCCAATCAGAGGCTGGAATCTTAATGCTCCAGCTAGTGTAGTCGACGCATCGCCGCAGAGGCTGTCGAGGAACGGGAGAGGGCGGGGCTGGCATCCCCTAATATAAAACTAATGAAATTCGGGCGCATCGATTTCACAGCCACGCCGGTGCCTAATCACTCATAAAAACCCGTCCTGGGGGCTCGGCCTCTCAGCGGCGGCATCGATTTTGGTGAGTCCCGCCAGCAAGTCCTTCCACGGAGTCGATAGATTACTAGGATGCGCTGCCTGTGCATAAAGTGGCCGCATTTCGAATGTCTCTGCGAGACTCTTTCAGATTAGTAATTAAGCAGCCATGGACAATGATAATAAATACCCCAAACCTAAAAGAAAACGAGACGAAAATGCATCCAACTTTCTTAGATGTTTGAGTCCCACATCAAATCAAAGCTTGTTTCCTCATGTTTTACATTCTGTTTCAAGTTTTGTGGGTTAACTGACGACCATTGAGGAAAATTCCATCCGAACGTGATCAGCCTGAAAAAGATCTTGAGCCAACCACCATTTTAAAAATTGATGTCTGCACAGCATGCACTGCAAAATGGATCCGCGCAGAGAGCAAAATACTGTCCAAATATCACAGAAATAAAGGCTGGTAGGCAAGTTGGTAAGCTATATCATATCATATTGTCAAAGCAATCAACATGCAATGAAGGACTCGAACTTTGTTGTCAAAGTTTGAAATTCAAATTTTCTTCTATAATCTTAAGTCCTTACATATCTCTGCATGTATATGTTCGAGCCTGTTCCTATCTCTTGTTCCAAACGCGTGATTAAACGTTCGTTCTTTCCCCAAATATGCAATAGCTAGAACAATTTCCCCTCCATCACCATCACGATTGGCGCGAAATTGGACCACTCTTTCATATCACACAATTTTAGCAATTTGTCACACCCGTGAGTGAAGGAGAGATCTCGCGAAATTACCTATTAAATGCACTGTTTAAAATAGACCAGTACTGCAGAGAACCGTTTTAATGAAAGAAACTTGGCAATAAAAGTTTTGAAAATTCTCTTGGCATGCTAAGGTTTTAGAAATTGTGTGCAACCCGAGCATTTGCCAGGTTCGCTTGCATTATCCTTAGATACGCCAAATACCGACAATAAATAACTCGCTTCTGTTGGGAACGTAGAGGGCGCCGCAATCACTGAGCAACAGGTACCATACCGATTTACCGATGGTTTCCACTTGCCTACGAGGTTTTACTCAAAAACCTGTTGACTTTAATATGCATGTGATTGATTCTTCCTTGTTTCCAGTTAAAGAGGGGACATCCCCTCCATTCGACTTAAATTAACAACAGGATAGTTTCATCCCATTGGATATCAAGACAAATGTGCTTTTGGGCATGCACCTGTATTTTTCTCGAATTCCTCCTAATGTCGTGGTGATTAATATACCACTCTAATTTATCTAGTCCTCGGTTGTGAAATTTCTCTTTCTGCAAATGAGAGACTTTCATGCTCAGCCTAAAACACTCGTAATCACGCAATCGCCGCCAACAATCACCAGATTCTAACTCTCTGATTTCTGCAGATTGCAGCGATAAGGGTTTGGAAAATCACTCCGAATTTAGACTGAAAAAGGTTCAAGACTGAGACTATCATAGCACATTACAAAAATGTCTTCTTGATAGTGATAACACTGCATCATTCGTGCCCCCATGCGTTGGAGGCTTTTTAAATAGGTGCTATTTTTTCTTCATTAAATTCATGGTTTGCAGACTGTTACCTTGTTGATAAGAGCAAATACATCCCCACCCTCGGGACTGAGAAATCAGGCCCGTTGTTTGCGAAGCGGACCCGACACAGCAGGAAGTGCGCATTGAACTTCTTGAAAAATAACACTACAGCAAACATGTTTTTTTGCTCGGAGTTCAGCTCCAGCTGTAGTCCTGTTCGGACATGCGTGAAAGCTCGTTGTCTTTGTATTTTAAAAATGTAGCTTCGATCGCCACGTATGTTTGTTTTATTCGCAAGACCCTGTGTAATTCGTGCACGGCAGACTTGGGCAACACACTGGGTAAGCCAAATATTATTGCAATCCTCGGCGGTGTTTCTTCTTTTTAACAACAAGGCCTAATCGATCGTGGGGAAACGAGGGGGATTAAATCTCCATGCAATTAAATCACAACAGAACGTCACAATGAAAATAATGATTTAATCGAATCAGCGGCCTGTACAGGTCGCCTTGGCGCCCTTTCCCAAAGTCACTCCAGAATACACAGGTTTTGTGTGTGTCAGTTCACAACCGAATAATCGCTTTAGTTATCTCCCTCGATTGAAGTCATCGGGCAAATTATCAAAGTCAAATCTATCATTAATAAAATAATAAATACATAAACAAAACTGTGTTAAGGCGACTTAAGTCACAATGTCAGTTGCAATAAACGTCGAATCAACATCCACGCGAACGCTTTGACTCCTCACCGTGTCCCAGCCGATTCCTCCGCCCGTAAAACGTGCCTCATCTCCCCGACGGGTCTCTTACGACGCACACACACCGGCCCGGGCAATTGTTAATAATGTGCAGCTCCTAATAACGTCGATAATTTCATAAAAAGACAGCCTGGACGCGCAATAAACTCCAATTAGGCGGGGGAGCCGTTCAGACAAGCACGACACGTGTATTATTGACGTCCTCATTAGGGCGCGGGCCGTCAATCGAGGCAGCGGGGCTGCGGCACGGCGGCCCAAGGTCTGGCTGAAGCCCGGTGAAGTCTAAGCCCCGAGTGCGATCACATCAGGAAAAATGATGGAAAACTGAAGTCTTGCAGCAGCAACTGATGCCACGGAGTCGGTTGGTGTGGAAACCGTGTCTGTTTTTATTGGGTTCTGAATTTTAAGTACGAGAAGTCTCAGTAAGGATTTTTGAAGAAGTTCTGTAATTGCCAATTCTAAATTATCATGTGTATATAATAGTCACGAAAACCCCCATAAACCTATCTAGGAAATCCTGGGCCTTTGATGTTAAGTTGCTGCATTTAGAATGAGAGCTAGTGGTCACCGTTTTCCAGTGAGTACACACCAGGGGTAAAAAGTAGGTTCACTTCCTTCATGCGGAGTAATTTGAAAAGATTGGATCGAAACCAAAGTTTGCAAAACATGATTTTTATGGCAAAAAGGCAAACAATAATGGATAGAGTTTTACCGAATTTGGATGACAACAATAAATTTATTCTCCTTTTATCATCATTCAAAGGTTCCTTTGGGAGCGAACACTTAACTACAAACATGCATGTTTTGAGTATGAAATCAAAATGACGAACTTTTACAAACTTGTTTACAAAAAAATACAGTACCCAAAATTTATGAGCTCAAACGGCAAAGCCATTACCAGTTCAAAGTTGTGGGATACAACTTCACGGAAATGACCCTATTCTACGCGAAAAGAATTCTCGAAACCTTGTCTGACGTTGAATAAGCTGTAGGTATTTTGATATCCTCTTTGAACATTTTGGAAAGGATTTAAACCGAATTAACAAAAACATTAAGGAATTTTGGAAAATAATAAAGGAGGCTTAAGAAGTTTCTTCCACTGACCTTTTTTTCTGTTAAGGTGGAGTAAGTTACAAATAATTTTTCGCTTGAACATAAAATAATATCTGCTTTTTCTCCACATTGCAGTGAAGTATATTAAAGAAAGTCCTCAAAATGATTATCTTACAACTATGCACTACCTATTATTTAGAATCGCATGCATCTTAATAAAACGAACAAGAAATAACAATAAAATACAAGAAAAGATACCATATGATATTTTTATTTCAAAATTACATCTTCAAAATTGTACCTTTTGACAAAATGGACCAGTTCAAAGCGAATGGAAGTAATTCTCATTTCAGTGGTTTTGATTAACCTGAATCTAGGATTTTTGTTTTATTCCACAGGCAAAGATAACGTGACAATTGTCACCGCGAGTCATTTTCATTTTTATTTAATCCTTTCTTTTCATTGCATCAATCATTGTTCGAAATGTCAACTCAGAGCCCCCGTAGGCGGTTTTTTTACCTCGACTCACAGGGTGATAATACGCTTTTAATAATGCCAAGTAAACAGCCCTTATTTCTCGTTCGTTTTCCGGACATGAAATGCCTCCTTCCGGGTAATCGAAATGTTGCAATTTGCTTTTTTATGCTGAAGTAATCACGGAAGAGCTTTATCTTCATTCGCCCGGGGGCAGGCAGAGAGCAGTCTAAGAATATTTTCACTTACACGTAAATGGCATATCGCCCACGTTGTAACCACCCCTGTTCTATCCGGCTCAGATAAGCAATGCAGAGGGCGCTCTCCATTTCACCGCGCCTCTACAATTAAAGCTGTTCGTGCGAGGGAAGTAATGAGTTAACCGCTGCGGATCCTCGAGAATTCAAGGCAGTCTAGCAAGCCAGGCGTGATAATGCTACTCAGTTTGTAAGTCACCGTGTTTTATGAGTTTCTGAGGTTATAAATGACCGCGAAAAACCTCATTTTTTATACATGACTCCAGGTCTGGGCACGTGTGATGAAAAACAAGGGTAAAAAGCAAGGAAAGTGAAAGGAAAAGAAGGACGTAACCTTAAAAATAACAATAAAGATGCAAGAAAGTTCTGTTCCTCTGGTATATAAACGAATACTAGCTTAACTTTCCTGTCAAACCAATGTTTGCTCTTACAAGTTTCTGGAGGTGTTTTTAATTAAATACGGAAAAGCGATTTAACTTTTAGAAATTTAAGGCATGAAATATAAAGAGTTGATTTTTACGACACTGCCTTTCTTTAGCCATTCCATCCATATTAGCCCATTGTTTGACAATTAGATTTCAATCGAGCGATTGTGCAACATGTACCGCATGCAGGGGAAATGTGCGTTGTGATATGTTCCGAAAACTGAAATCTCTGTAAATTCCTGTTGCTCGTCTGCATCGTCCTTACTGGGTGCCAGGGTGGGCTAAATTCTTGAGGAGGAACAGAGTAATTTCTCCAACGCTTCGGTGTGGGTGTATGAACGTGCGCTGGTCGGGCTCAGCGAGCAGCCAACAAGCCCGGCGATGCTTTACATCAGTTTTTACTGCACATAGATTTCTTAAAGGGATTAGCCCCATTTCAGAGATCAGTCCCTGTTAGAGCGGATGGAGACGGGCGAATGAATTCCTGCGGGACAAGCCTCCTGGGGTAGATTTTTGGGGGCCTCCACAAATGATTTCTAACCCATTCGGTGCAGCATATCGTGTTGAAAATGTTTGTAATTTTCCAAGTTTTTAGCAGTGTAAGCGATAATTGTGTAATTGGTGGGTAAAAGATACAGGAAATGTTTACTTTGAAATCCCTTCTTTTAAAAACCCCCACCACTCGAATCCGTAACAGTAATGATAAAAAGCCCACTGTGACTGGCATCTAGAATCCCTCGACGAGTTTCTTTCACTGATGTCAGCAAATTCACTGCTTTCGTAATAGCGCTCGTTGACTTTCGATTCTCTCCGTGGCAGTGGAGATCAGTGGAGACACCTCTCACGAGGGCGCACTATTAAACGCTCACAAGTTTGTCACTGGAACAGTAGGTAAATTTCAAGACTGTCATTGCGGTAGGGCACCAGTTAGAAGTGATGCAGGCCTACATTGGTTTGGGATGCTGATCCGTCATGCCCTAGCCGTCCATGTCCAGCAACTAAAGGAAGGCAATATCCTAGTGGATAAAGAACCTATTTGTTTGTTCTAGGGAGGCAAATTTTGGTGGCGGTTCCAAGTAACTACTTTGTAAGGATACTTTCTGGACATTCTGGCTGTCAATTTTTTGGAGCTTTTTATACGTCCCAACATCATCTGTCTTCTAAAATTTCAAAAAAGACATGAACAATATCTTTGGATGTGGCCCTCTCTCCTCCCTGGCCACAATGTTCTCAGTCTGAGGTCTGGGTCTCAGGTCGATTTGGGGCTTTACTCCTTTCATCCACCAGCGATTCGAAATCGTCTCCCTCAAAACTGCACCATCGTATTCTCAAGCAGTGTGCTGTGTAAAGTTTTGCATACGCCTCGCTACGGCAGGGCTCGACTGGTCCTTGGCGATGGCCCGTCTTGCAGGATGAGGCGCCCTCCGTCTCGGTCTACGGCGACTCCGACGCAGCTTTGCCCGCCGATTTTGGAACCATACCTGTGTTAGAGGGACACAGTTTAACTTTGAATCTCCCTTTTTCTAAAACAGTATGTGACTTCCATCCACGAGCTGGTTCCCTGAAATTGCTTAAGCCCTACGTGAAGAATCAGTCCTTTTCATCTCTGGCTAAACTTTCTGTAACCTTGTGTTTCAGTCTGTCAAATTATTTGAGAGTAGCTTTCTCCATATTTCAACCCGTGAGTTTATCTTCAGTGAACTTGTTTCCAGCAGTAGTCATTACTTTATAATTATTGTTTGTTTTGTTTGTCGTTTTAAGTCAAGGAACATTTAGCTGTAATGCGTTGGACTTCGAGTCACAGGTATTTGCCTACTACCTGCCAACTTATAGCTGAAGGGTCCGTGCTCTTTTAAATAAAAATATTGATTTTATGTTCCGATCGAATTTTGAAGGAAGATGACGTCTAGTAACGAATATAAATAGCTTGTGCGTAATTGCAGGCCTTTATGTAGTTTTACAAGTGCCCTTTGTATTGCGCTAAATCGCAAAACAGCACAAGCAAGTTACAAGTTAATCAATTAAAATAAAATGGTTACGAATCGTGGACCACTTTTTTCGAATGATATCTCATTTCATAGCTCATAACAATGTAGACGGCAATCAATTCTGTATGATCTATATTTAGAGTTGCCAAACCCATAAAGTACAAACGGAACAGCTTTTAGTCACAGAGGGCGCTCTGTATAGTTAACGGATCTTTTATCGTGCCATATACCTGGACTCGGGGTTCGATGAGGTTTAATTCCATCGCTAGAGCCTCCCGGGTCATTGCATCTGGGTACTGGGTGACCTTGAAGGCCTGTTCCAGTCTGCGCAGTTGCCATGGTGCGTAGTTAGCGCGGGTACGTCTCTGACGAAGTGGCTTGCTTTCTTCTGCTGAAATATGCAGTTCGCATGAAAGTTAGACAGTGAAAAGTAAATTATGCATAATTATGCTGAAACTGTTGCTTACTTCAAAAACCACCAACACTGCAACTGGACGATGACTCACTTTTGCAAAATGATAAATCTTACTTATGTCGTTTTTCCTTGCAAATATGACTCAAAGATGTTTCAAAGCATGTGTTTTTCATATTTTAAGAAGCTGTAAAAGTCCAAGAGAATTCTTGTCTGTCTTGACTTGTGCATGCCTCGTGGATTTTCTTCAGTCTGAGTTGTTTTTAAGGAATTTAATGCTTGATTTCTTTGATCTAGTTTAGTTGGAGAAGCCCTGCGTGGTGTGCCCATCTATGCCTCAGTCCAATTCCGCAAATGCCATGTCCATTTTTGCCCAACAAACGCTTTTGAAGTGATTCAGGTGTCAGTAAAGCGTGTAAGCTTGCCCATTGTCACAACACAGGGGAGCGGACGCAAGACAGAAGTAATAGAGTGGGCCGCACTCGTAATACTTCCACGAGAAACGTCACTTCCTGGTATACTGAAAGCAGCTTTTCCAAGATGAAGAACTACATTTGAAAAAGATTTGCGCTTGAGATTTGTTGAATAGTGGACCACCGCTTACCCGTTTCAAACAAATGCCGGAATGGGACGATGTTCCCCGAGTGCACGGAGGCTCACTGGCCATTATGTCTTTTGTAATCTGCTCCTGTCTACACTGCATTCAAGGTAAGACATACTACATGCTTCCTCGTTAAGCAGGGACAGCTCCCTCTACAGGCAAGAATTGACCAGTTTGCGCGCGGGATGTGGGTCGCGCCTTGACCTCACCCCCACCAGTTGGGCGGATGGGCAGATTTCTATTTGTTTGCCTTTTCCCGGCCGGGAGTCCAATCCAAAATTGAGCAGCAGATCTTATTTACGGCATTTTTCTCATCGAAATACGACCACTTGCCTGAAACCGGCACAGTGCCAGTGAAAGTCAGATGGGCGCCATTCGAACGCAAAGTCACTGTCTGCAGTAAATTAGGAGTGCTATCGTCACTGTACACAGTTTGGCTTTGGTCGAGCACCAGTTCAGGGAGAAGGTGATTCGATTCTTTCTTTCGTATAGGTCTTTCTTTCGCACAGTCTAAGTTGCTAACCAGTGGTTAGTACATTATGGCTTGTTGACAAAACAGAAACGAAAAAATCATTCACATTTATTAAAATACACCGTCTGAGGCGAGCATTTGTGCTGACCAGGGCGAACCTTTTTCCTTACAATATTGGGGGCGTCCTCAACTATACCCACGTCTTGTTTACCCCTTTGGAACCATAGAGGAAGGACACAGAAGGAGTTGCATCTCAGGCACTTCAAAATGTTCGATGATGGTCGGCGCCGAGTCAGGCGAATAATAGAAAACATTTCAAAAATGCCTGATTACTGCCCGCATCCATGCTGCATCTCAGCCGGACAAGCGGGGCCAGTAATATACTAGCAATACCGGTAGTTTTTGCTGGCAATTAAATACAAATTATCGATGTGACCAAGAAATAGAGAGAGAAAAATTCCTGATATTAGACCTACGTTTGTCATCGTAAATAAACTTTTTAAATTTTGATACACTGTTCCATTATCCATGCAAAGTTTGTAGTTTTAATCTCCACTGTCCAATACATCAGCGTTCAAAGACTTGGTATGAATTTGGCTAAGGCTGGCCAACAAAATGTTCACTACTGCTGGAAAGCATAGTTCATTAGGAACAAAATGCGCTATTTCATCACAGGGAGTGATAGTGAAGTCTCATAAAATACGCTTTTGTACAAACGCCCAAATAAAAATGATTCAAACAAAACACAAAATCTTGTAAACAACGTTGCTATTTATTCCCAAAATAACTCCAGAAGAAAGGACCCATTAAGGGCAATGACTGCACATAGATCTAGAAAACACAGCGTAATG
Organism: Acanthaster planci; assembly: GCF_001949145.1. The sequence continues at coordinate 3,050,105 of NW_019091416.1, forward strand.
CAAGCAACTGCGCAAGCATTGATATTGTCATGAGATCATACCATCCTAGTACCAACAAAGGCATGAATATTCAATTTCCTATACCTCAGTACACGAAGTTTTAAGGATGCAGATTACCATCGACAAATTGCGGCGGCGATCATAGGGTACAAAGGTTTCGCGGTTGTGAAACAGATGGTGCGCGCGTAGCAAGCGTTCGCTGCGCTCTGGCTATGGACATACCAGGTATATCAGAAAGCGGTAATTGGCCAGATGTTAGAGCCCGGGCAGTTCAAACTCCTTCTGTGTCCTTCCTCTATGTTAGCACTAAGTGCCCCAAATGATCTACGTTCTTTTTATTACCCTCTCAATCTCCCATTCCCCGTTTAGGGTGCGTTCTGGCCATGGCCCAGACTATAAATTCATCGTTTCTGTTTGTGAAATACGCAAAGATAGGAAAAGTATATTGGCACGTGGATAACGACGGCCCGTGCGAGCACTTTCCAGTGTGCATACTGAATTGGAATTTTTTTCTTCCACATTGCGCGCGAAAATCCGGTATTCCGCGAGGACGACGTTCCTGAATCTGGTGTCAGAACATTAGCAAGTAATCAGACTGTGTGAAAACTCAGTGCGGTGACGAATGAGCTTGTAACTTGTTTTTTTTTTCTGGATACCCGCCAAATCTTCAATATTTAATTCTGATTCAGAATACAAAACCGAATAAGACATCCAGAGATAATCTTTCTGACGCCCCTTTGTTCCCTATAGCCCCTCCGCCTTCCTAACACCGTTTCTCGAACCTAAAACCCTCAAAGGGTGTCTTCGGTTTGGTCATGGTTTGGTTATGTAAGCTCCAGTTCAATAATGACGGTGTGTAATGTGTTTCACCCTGCAACCCCACACCCGAGTCTTGAATGCACAAAACACGGCTGCGCCTATCAGCTGTCGCCTAGGGGGCGAGTAGAACACCCGTACAGTAAATAAACACGGCCGAGAAATTGTTTTCAAATGCCTGCCCGTTGGTTTACTCGAAGGAATCAGGTGGGGGCGCTCGGGTGCCTGGTTTCCCGACGTAGCCCATTGTGTTTCTCCGTGTGTTTGTTGATCTGACATCTCGTTTTTACCACCGATTTATGTTTTTTGTGTATTTCAATTCTAACCTGTATTCTAAGCCATGCAACGGCCACCAACATGGTTAGGGGGTCTCGTGTTCAAGTTCTGGTGGTTGATATTTCACCGAGGCGTTTAATTGACTCAAATTAGCATTTTGGCAGTTAAACAAAATGTTGAATTTCAATTAGATTTTTGTTCCTACATAAATAGGTTCGAAAGAGAAGCAGCCATTGATTTTAATCTCTCAAACACATCTGTAGTAGCCGACATTGCAAATTTTCTGCGAATGATAATTCAAAAGATTTTGATTTTTTAAAAAATGTTCCATTCAGTGTTTTCGGAGAAATCGAAAATCGGGTTCTTTGATGTAGGGCCTGCATTTAAAAAATTGCTTAGTCCTTAAAATTCTGGCTCAGACACTTTGCAATTCGATGTATTCGATTTTTATAAACTACAAATGTCTTCTTTAAAAATATCAGTACGGTGCATTGTGGCTACAATTAATTTTTTTTTAAAAATCCAGTCACCATCCGTGCAGTACCATCGATTGTAATGCTGCCAAATTTTCCAGCTCGAACGACTGAATTTCAGAATTACGAATTGAGATTTGTGCCTTCATTTAACAAAAACAAAAGTCCGAAAAATTATTCACATGGCACCTTTCTGAAATTTTGATTGGGTTTGAACGACAACAAAGTTGCGAGAGAATACATTATGTTCGTAACCAAAAAAAAAAAAATTAATGAACTAGACCAAATGCTTCATCCCGGAACGTCTTACACAAAATATGGCGTCCATTGTGAAATTAGAATCGAGACGTTCGTAACTAATTACCAGAAATATAGCAAGCCAGTTAACTTGGAAATTTTATTCGGGTGTAAAGCCTAATGTACAAAAACGGTTACGTTTTTTGAGTAGAAGTTTTGAAGTTATTAAAAAGTTTATTAATCGACATGTTGTCGGTCCAAAAATGAAATTTTATGAATGAATTTAAAAAAGAAAAAAGTACTCCAGCCATACTCCATACTCCAGCCAAAATTTTCTGTTTGTTTTGGTTGGGAAAATCTTCGGATTTATTTTGAAATTAGTTAACTCACCTGAGTAGTTGACCGTGCCCATTAAACCAGCCGCCCGGGAAGCAAGAAGCAGCGCCTCGGAACATGGGCTGCTAGTCGGCCATACCGTCGGGTCCGCGACATCCCACCACGGCGAGTCACCACTGCCGCACGAGGGGTAGACGGTGGCCGGACAGACAATCAGCGGGACGGGTCTGTTCCAGAACCCTCCACGGTGGGTGAGAAGTCCTGGTGGTGCGCCCCAGGCAGGTCTCGGATGGGGTTTGACTAGTGTCCCAGTCGGCCCGTTATTTGTCGCGGGAGCGCCCAGCTGTCTCACGGTAGTGGGGAAGTTTGGGCGAATGCGAGGAAACTGATAGTCTAAACGCAAATCTCCACTTTGCAAGTTGAGCTTTTCGATTTGGAGTTGTTTCAGATGAAAAGCACTAAAGTTGCCTGGATGCATTGTCGTCGGATAGTTGTTAGTTTATTCTTTATTCTAGTAGTCGTCACCTCTCTTCAACGGACACTCGTTTCGGTACAATATGCCTAATTGTAACACTGCTAAGTAAAATTCAGAGCTATTCCACATTCATCAGTTGTCATCCAATCAAGAATGGTTGATGGATATTGTCAAAGATCTGTGTTTAGGATCGATTTTTTTTTCATTCGTTAACTCTGAAGGATTTGCAGTCCATGCCACAGAAGAGAAATCTGTTCGCGTATGCCTTATGTACCAACAGTTCGACATCCCCCTCGGTATTTATTTGCTTTAAGAATTAAGCACTCTCGGTGGCGTTTAAATCTGAGATAGAAAATTTGGGCACTGACGCATTCAATACTGCATTAATTCTTCACACAGCGCCCTCTGTCAATTCGTGGTAAACTTTTTTTTAAGCAGCGTTTTTGTAGCATTTAAAAGTAACAAGTATCACCTTGGCACGATTTGGCGCCCAAAACAATTAAGTTCTACTCTTTATAAAAGTCCTTATCCTACCATTGCCAGGTTCACGGGTGGTTGGGGTGATAGAGGAAGATTTGGGCTGAAATAAAATAGAGGCTGGAAGAGGTATAATCATTAAAATTAATTATTTGCTCATAAATTCTGTTGACCATTAAAATTAATTATTTGCTCATAAATTCTGTTGACCCAAAACTTCAAGCTGTTAAAAACTTCAGTGTCGTTAACCATGAAAGCGTTTTGTTCTTGGTTCTAATAAATCAGGGTGGGGTGGGGGTCTCGATATCACATCACTACGCCACGAATAACATACAACGTTCGAGTGTTCTGTAATTTTAAGAAGTTCTATTCATTTCCTGAAGAATAGTTGGTTTTTATTGGTTTCCACGTCTCAAACACAAATGTGCTTGTAATACACTTAATATTTGAAAGAAAAGTTTTTTTGTTACCGTTGTAGAAGATAGCTACAAGAAGACCTTTTCTTGCAAATTCATTGTGAGTAACGTTCATACCAAAGTGTCTACAATTTCTCAAAAATTAAGTTCACTTTTGGAAATTAAACGCTCATTTAATAACGTTAGTCTCGTTTCAAGAACTAAACAAAAAATTGTCGGGATAGCAAATTGCTTTTCTCAATACATGTATACAGTTTACAAAGTAGCTAAGTCAAAGATGTGAAACATTTAGTGCTTTTAATTTAACTTTACCAATGCCCTAATTTTGTATAAAAAAAAACAAAAAAATTTTGTGACTTTTGCATATCTGTGACTGGTTTTGGTTTGACAATTATTGATACAAAAAAGAGCAAGTCAAAAACAGAAAATACTTAAGCCACAAAAGTTAAGCATCTACATTGAAATCTTACAAAAATAATTTCAACATTATCCTTTTCAAAATATATACATATAGAAACGCACTATACAGTAACTTTGAAAATAAGTACCTGAAAACATTCCACTCTAATCTCTTCACTCGATTCATTTACTTCAAGGTGTTTGGATCAAATATTTCCATACTTATTTGTGATAAAGCTTCCTCGTGATATTGATATTTGATCACTTTTAATGTCAAAATGACACTCATCTCAATGTCCCTTTAAAAATGGATAGATCCAGATTTCTTTAATACACAAAAACAATGGAACAATCTGGCACATGACCCCTTTCTGCTCTTTTGTATTCCCTTATTTTAATAAGTCTGGATGTGACTGCAACTGCCTTGAAGATGCTCCAATGAAACCCCTTTGGTAAAATTCATTAACTGCTGCCGTAGTAAAAATAAATTAGTTTCCAATTCATGTTTAAAAAGTCTTCATTGATAAGGCACCAAAATTGTTACCAATAAATAAATGCTGCCTCTCTTGGCTTAAACAATAAGTGACCATTTACCCTTTTACTAACTCTCACTCATATATCATTACCAAGTTGCTATAAAAAAGATTCAATTGAAACACTGAAAACTTTGTCTTTTCTTATCGACAATGTTTGTCAAGTCACCACTGCTTGTGTGAACGGGAGAAAATTTTTTCTGACTTTAAATCCTTTCAACTAATGTCAGTCTAATAGTTAGTGTTGATTCTTTAATCAATTCATTTAATTGTGAAATGAGTACAAAAAGTAAATTACAATTATCCGTCCAAGGGCTGAAGTGTGGACTATCCACTTTTTCTACCCACTCGCTTCAGAAATCCTTAACTAATTGATTCTCTTGTGCAATACAAAATTTCAAAATTAGGCCAAAAAACAATACAAGACTCACTAATGTGCTGAGAACTCCCACATTCTTTTTGAAGCTGGTTTTCCTTTAATGAAATTTCTTAAGGCTATCCCTGGATCAGCAACAAAACACCACAGCTTACGTGTGGGTTCTGCCAGCATTGGATGAAAGTCAAGAATGTGAACTGTGCTTGCTAGGTCACATGGATGGCGTCATGTGGCATGCAAGTGTCTCGCCTTGCTGGACAACTTCAGCTGCATTTTCTGAAGTATGCAACTTGAAGTGTGTATCAAAGCTGAGCAAAGGGATAGATGAAGTGTTTGACTAGCCCAAGGCACCATAGTTCTGTAGGTCCTACTCAGTCATAGATGAACAGCACTGATAATCACTGGACCTCTAATATCATGCTGATGCAAAGCTGTGTAGCCAGCTTGTACTTGCCAGTTTGAAGCCTTGGAAATAAACTGTGGCATCTTCACAGACCCTCAATTTTTCCATATGCCCTAATTTTTTTTTTTGGGGGGGTAGACCCCAGGCGCAATGTCCAGTTTGTCTACAGGATAATCAAAGGTCTAGAGCAGTGATGTTCATCGTCTGTAGAGACGGATGAGATTTGGCTTGACGCTCTCATTGCAGTGTTTTGCTTTCTTCCAATCGTCCGATTTTCGGTGCATGTACATCACTTCGTCCATGTCCTTCACGTGGTCATTGGCTCTGCTGTACTCCCCCGGGAAGTATTTGTGAATCACAAGCATCAGAGCCGACGCGTCAAAGCGGTGGTTGACCCCGTGTTTGGCCCCCGGCGGGCTGATGCAGTTCTTGTCCATGGCGCAGGCGTACAGGGGCCGCAGATAGTTCCGCTGGACGGTGGTGCTGTTGAGGACCAGCTGCCTGTTGGAGGCGGGGTGGGGTGCGTAGGCCGACCTGTAGAAGGCGCCCTTGTCGACTCCGATGACTTTGTACATCTGGTCAAAGGTCATGTAGTAGTTGTGCTTGATGGGGGCGCGGGTGGAGGCATTGTAGCTGTGGAAGCGGGACAGGTAGCCGTGGTGCTCACAGGCAAATGGCAGCAAGAGTCTGAGAGATTTCACGAAGCGCACAGAGGCGTCCGACCAGAAGATGGCCCCAAATTCGTTCAGGGTCTCCTACATTAAAAAAAAAAAGAGAAAAAAAGGAAATTACCGATGAGGTAATCTCACAACCAAATGCCCCTCTATGGTATTTTGGGGGCTGGTTTTGCATACTGGTCACTGTTACATGAAAAATGCTAACTTTTCCCATTAATAGCTCTCAACGCACAAGTTGACAACAATGTGTGAGAGCCTGAACTTTACGTGACTTGAATAAACTAAACAAAGCCCATTGCTGCACTGAACAGAGACTGGGCAGAAATTTATGGTGGATGTTTTGAAGATTGGTCATGGGACAACTTGGGGGGGGCCTGATTTAACCCAGCCCCTAAAGAGTTTAATAGCGTTGATGTCTATTATTGTACAGCTTACACACCCACAAAGTTTCATCCAGTTGGGGGCCTTGGCTAAATGGGCAATTTACCCTCCAATACATCCAATGTTTGGACACACTGGCTGCTGACATTTATAAACAATCAATATTTACCTTTATGATGATGACTTTCCAGGCATAGGTGGACAGGTTGGACACGAAGCGTGGATACTTGTGGAATCTGAACTTTCTCACCTCCACATTGCACAATGTCTTGACCTGAGCCAGCAGGGACCAAAACAAGACAGATTGTCATCGGCAATTAAGGTCAGTCACAATGAAGTAGTCAAGGGCACTGGCGGTGAAAGGGGGCGGGGGCAGGTGGCCCCCCACTTTTTCAAGTGGAGGGGCATCCCCCTTCATCCACATTTAGCAGGTCCTATGATAAGGTGGGGCTTGCTGCATCCATATGCCTGCTAATGGCTGATGCCTGATGGTGTCACGACCGGCCCCTCACTTTGTAAATCATTCTGTTGCCATTACAAATGACCCAAGAAGACCAAAAAGAGATGTCCAGTCTGAATTTAAGTCACAAGCTATTTAAATGAACTGCAACAAAAGCATTCCTTGTCACTAACTGGTCTAGTGTCTGGTCTTGATCTCGGCTACAAACACTGGCAAGTAAAATATTAAAAAATCTAACAATTTCTAAAGACAAAAAAGTATACAAGAGCCAAAGGAAACAAGTCATGGAAAAAATTTATGGCCATGCCTGCTGGTTTGTAAGCAAACTTTTCTTTTAAACGAGACATTTTTTCCAAAGAGTCTCCTATGCCAAATTTCATGAACGTGATGAGCAGAAAATGTTGCACAATAAATTTATCATTTAGGCCCAAAAGCCATGTGCGTTGCATGATGCGATAGATGCTAACCCAAATTGCAGAATGAATATTAATTTCTGAAATTTGTTCAACAAATTTCTAAGTTTGCAGCTCTATAAGTTGGCTTTACTTGAGTTATAGTTTCTAATTGGTGTTGATTAGGTGTCGTACAACCACAATCAGGAATATTTGAAACTTCAAGTTGAAAGATTGGCTCGTGCAAGGTGTAAAGACACTCAAAATCTTAGCACCGAACAAAACAGGCAGCGTCTTTTTTTTCTCAACCCACCTTGAGTAATGTTTTGTTCTTCATTCCAATGTCGTAGACTATGATACGTGTGTGGGGCATGGCCTTCTGGGCGGAGCCAATCATGCCCATCGCCTCCTTGTAGTGGTTCTCGGAGAATGCGGTCACGACGACAAGATGCTTGAAGAGCTCATCGAAGTCAGGTGTGTCCCTGTCCACATCTATCAAGACTTTGATGTCCTGGGTCCCATTGTACTCACGGGTTGGGTTCAAGAGCTTACCTCCCACATGGACAGCTGCTTCTTTCCGTATGTGAAGTTGGTCTTTCTTTCCCTTTACTATCATTTCACAGGAAGAAGCCAGAAAACAAGATTGGTTTCTTTCATTTTTGCAATGAGAAAAACAAGCCTTCCACTTTTACACTGTTGTAACCATGTTTTTGGAATGGGGGGGGGGTAGGTAGTACCATTTCTGAAGTGTTGGCCAGCACTTTCAAGTCTAAAAATGTGAGAAGGGGAAATCCACCTCCACCCACTGAATCTGCCATTGCCACTTCAAGATCTTTCAAGTTAGAACCGGGCAAACTTTCTTTCACAACTGTCCCTTGAACAGTTTGGTCAACTTGCAATTCAGGGATCCTTTCCTAAAACGGCCCCATTTTCTCAGCTGAGACAACACACAGTTGGAAGGGTAGTGTTGAAACAGGTTAAACAAAGTGTGAGCTCTATAAATAGAGGGAATGCAAGTGAGGTAAATATTAACTTAACACCAACCTAGTGGTACAGAGTTGATCTTCTGGTCTACAAAGGTTATGCAAAGCAGCCATCTTTCGGGTCAGTGCTTTTGTTATTGGGATATTCACAAGCTTTCTACTCATGTGAATCCCTGTGGAACTACAACACTGACCACGAAGATGGCTGCCATGCATATCCTCTATTTATGTAACAAATACATGTATATGTATACCATGTTTATGTAACAATGATACTTTACTCTGCCATTGAACCCTTTTCTTTTTTGGGGGGGAAGTGTGCCCTTTTAGACCTTATATTGTAGATAATGTATAGGCTATGTACTTGATTTTTCGACAGACTTCCAGGCTGTGTAGATGCCTCCAATGGCCATACAGGATGCGATCACCATCAAGCACTTGATCTTCGACTGTTGAGTAAAAAACAAAATTGAACAACTGACTTATGGGTAGATTTTTCCATCTCTGTCTTGGGCTCCAAAGCAAATAAGGGGAGGCCAACTTAAGAGAAGTAGCGTGAGAATCACCCTTTATCTTTCTGACCCCGCCCGGCAAAACTGTGTCCTGTCTTCTGAAGATATGAGTTTCTCACAGGTGTGCCACTTTTACTTCATTCTCTCAGAACTGTCGATGCTAATTTCTCTCACCCACCTGCCTCATAATTGCTGGTACCTCGTCCTGTCGGCTGTTCCCCGTCTCTGGCTCACTGCAGTTGGCCAAGCCATGCATCTGTAGACTGTGAGATTTGAAACAAAATGTTATGATCGCCAAAGATGGGAATTCAAAATTAAGACCACATCTTGAGGTTTGCTCAGTCAGAAATGGGCACAACTTCCAGAGGTGCCTTGGCAACTTAGCAGAGTTGATGGGAGAGGGGGTTAGCCACACCCCCTGACGGTCACTTCAACCCACTATCCACATGACCATCTCCATCTTCTTGCATTAACTCTGCAAGTGCAAAGTGCTGTTCTGAATTTGTCATACCTTTGGGACTACCTGAATGATTGTCGCTCTGTAAACGTCACTGCAGGATAATCCAGTTTGATTTCTTGTGTCAACAGGCAACTCTGGTTGTGGCATGGTATTCCTTATCTTTCCATTAAAAATGGGACAACAGTGTGAGAGCTGGGTTGACAGTGGTGTTAGAGACCTGTTCTTTGTACCATTGTGCAAAGACACAATGCAAGTTCATGCCGACATAATATCTGGTTCAATGAAGAATACTTCAATACTGAAACCACTGATGGCAGAAAGGGTGGGGGGATGGTGCCCACTTTTTCAACTAGGGGGCATTCGGAGGTCCTATGATGGGGTTGGATATCAGTCTAGTCATGGGTTTAAATCCAAAGGGAGGGGGGGTATAAATCTCCCTAACTTTTTTTGGCAGAGATTGGCTATTGAATATTGACTTTTTCATGGTGAAAAAAAATTAAAGCAGACTGTGAAGAATATTTTGGATTCCAAACAACCAAAATTAATGCAATCAATATCACGCAAAATAGAACAAAAAAAAGCCATACTGTTCTGGTGTAAGCTTCTGCATGAATGAAATGCATACGACGACAGACATGCATCTGTATTGTGAACATTGCCCCTATATATAAAGTGCCACGTAGTGTCAGCCCCCCCCTTTTCAAATTTCCATGACCTGATAAGCTATCCCCCACAATTCCCCATCCCAATGATGCTTGATCTCAAAAATCTTTCCACCACCAATGACCAATTGCAAGACACTGCTGAAGAAAAAATGTGTTTACAACCCTTTCTGATATGAGCCTAAATAGCACTGGGCAAAAGAATATCAAAGAATGAACTGGATTTACACCATACATTCGAATCGTTGAGAATTCCACAAAGAATATCATGGTCCTCTGGGTTACCATTCTAGGAGTCTCGGATGCTAAACCCATGATTAAATATTTATATTATTCGGTCCACTCCTGAAGCAGAGATCTGGGGCCTACGTTTGGAGTTACCATCGGTAGGGCCTAGGCCTACTTGGGTACGGTTCATTGTCCCGAGAAAGCTCTGCATAAAAAAAACATGCAATTTGGGGTCGTTCATGGGATAGGAATGCCAGAACTTATAGCTTTGAGCTTACCAAAGGCCGAAAGAACACTAGAAGATGTTGGTCAAATTTTACAAATGATAAGTCGATAGCAAGTTCTAAATTAAACGATACCATTTTAAACTCAGAACAGCATGGAATGATTGACTGCAGCACTTGTGCTTGACAAGTCTCCGGGATCTGTACCGGATCTATCGGTACGGTGTTGAACGTTTTTCTTGATTGTCCTACCTCCATGGTCTAACCAACCATGGAGGTAACATCACTACCTCCATGAACCAACCAACCAACGCTCTAACTTTAGATTTGAGTTCCCTCCCAAAACCTTTTTTTCCACACCTTATTATGTAGAGTTGAAGTTACTCTTCTCTTGCTGCGTCCATAGGCCGTCTCGTCACAGTTGGGCCGAATTTGGCATATTACGAACTTGTACTATGCGTAGAAATCGACTACATAATTACATGGGTGCATAGACAGATAGTGGAGGTGACCGAATAACGGATTCACAGGAACCCGTCTACTGAAGACGTGTGTACAGATGGACACCTTCCCTGTGCGTCACGCATCGATGCATCTGAATGAAGTCATTGTGGGCTTCAAAAATTACAGATACGTCTCTTGCCATGAGTCGAATAAAATAGTCCCTGCTTCCTTTTCTACTTGCCGGAATAGTATCGACGAAGGCCCAAGAGGGCAAGATCCGGGGCCGGGGAGGGGGAAACGGAGGCCACCCTTCCCCCTTCCTTGTGAAAAAAAATGAGAAGGCTAAGCGACCATTTCATTTCCCTTCCTTTCAAAACGTGTAAAAAAATCCCACAACATAATAGCCCACCCTTCAGAAAGACCATACGAGGTTCTTCACATTGTGGGGACTCCCTCCAAAACAAGTCCCCTCCAAAAAAAATCTGGATCCGCCCTGTCGGAGGTCAGTGGTGGTGCACGCAAGGGCACACCCCACCCCCACCCCGAAAGTCCGTTCCTTTTGTTCTTGTTTTGTTTCAATAGCACTATTTGCGCCGTCCGTTCCCTTGGTCCCTCCCCCTTGGCACTTTGGAACGTGCAAACCTACGTGCAAGTCACAGTTATATTGCTTTCAGTGTCCACTACTTGAAACTTTTAGGAAAAAATGTATGCGCCCCAGGTGCCCAAGTGGCGTATCCTGCTGGCGGGGGAGGGAACTTTTTTATTTATTTATTTTTACAAAGAATACTTCACAGGAAAGAAAGTAATCGTTATATTTATTTATCAAATATTATCACCAAAACCCTGAGAAAACAACACCATTATATAAAAGTAAGGATGTCAAGACGTTCCACGAGTAAGGTTTTTCCTCCCCTCGCGCCAACAGCATGTTGAATGAGCCCAAAGCCGATTACAAACAATTTCAAAGTTCTCAGAGTATTATTACAATATCAGCATATTTAATAGATCAACGAATGATTAAATCTGAAGGCGCGAAAGAGAGAAAACTTGTGGAAGGGCCGAGTTCAAAGGACGGTGGAACTGTCAATATCAGTCCATGCAGGTTCTCATCGTCGATGCAGAAGTTTACTTGCGGCAATCTTTGGTCGGCACATCGGTCTCTGCCAGTGTCTACGCCCGGCCAGGAAAGGTAGCTGCCTCCACTAAAACCCCGGTCCAGATGGTGTCAAAGTCCTCTGTGCGAAGTCCCGGCCCCGACAGTCGCGGTCTTCCTGGATGGTCCATCCGTCTCTTGACACAAACCCGAAGTCTTTCGGTATTAGTAGGCCTAGATAATCAGGGTAACGTCGGCTGGCTTAGTATTTCTCTCAAACAGACAGCCCTAAAAAGAGAGTTCCGTGCAGACTAACAAATGCGGCCTAAAAATAAACCCAGCGGTACGGGCCCACTTTTTACCGCTTTGGGGGTAATCTGCGTTGGGGTAAAACACAAAATGTCAATAAATCTCACACGCAGTAAAAGTGTATCTTAATAAGGGCAATAGGCCTAAGCTAGCGGGACGTAAGACATCATATCACGTCGAAGGTTTTCAACGTCACACAAAAGTCTGCTCAATTCCAAATTGACCAAACTGCCAAACCTTTTTAGTATCACTACAACAGGTACTGAGACATGTGCCATTGAAAAACTAGATCAAGAAAATGCACAATTCAACTTGGTTATATGATGCTAAGTAAAGTTCAAAGACTTTGTCGTCGGTTTAGCATCGCTCAATCCATCGAGTAGAAAATACATAGTTTCAAGACATTTTGGCCTGTCGATGATAATGACACAGATTTTGATGAATTTTTTCTCAAAACAGCACCAATCTCACTCCACTATAAGTAAGAACAAATTACACTTCAAAACAATTTGAACAAAGTCCTTGTTTTCTACCAAAATGTCTAAACTACAAAATTCTACCATGCAAAGACTTTGCAGGATGGCAATTTCTTCAGACTTCCTCGGAAGTCACATTAGACTGGCAATAAGTAGACACGTAGATGCAAAAAACCCAATAATTTAAAGAATGACTAAGGTAATGCTCAGATTCACCGTTAAACAGAGAGAACACGTGCAAAAGAAAATCTGAAGAAAGAGGAATTCTCCAACGCTACTGATATCAACGGCAGCGGAAGGATTTTCGAAGTGGGGGGGTTGAAACCATCAAGCATCAGTCATTATTAGCTCAATCCATGGAGCGCTACCCCCCAAAAAATATAGGTCCTGCAAAAAGTGGGGGGCCAGACCCCCCAGTCGAAAAAGTGGGGGGGGGGCACTGCCCCCTGCTTCCACCACCAGTGCTACTGATGATTCGGTACGCAGTAGCAAAGCAGTTTGCTGACAAAATGCTTGCGCGTGGTCAACACAGTGGCAGCCTGGCAGGAGCAGGAATGCTTGGCTTTTCCAGATCTTGGTGGCAAACCAGCTGCCAGATTATCAACTCAGCTACTATTGGCTAGATTTAAAATTATTGGGCACAGAATTTCACCTGATGGTTGTTTAGTGGCCAGGCAGGAAAGGCACTTAACATGGACTTGTGGTTTCGCAGCTCTAGTCTAAGCGTAAAAACACAAGCAGGAACTTCAAGTTTAAGTTGGTGGGCCTGTATCCTGCTTACAATCTGAATGACCATAGCTAAGAAGATAATACAAAGGGCATCCTCCACCTTTCTTGGGAAGAGGATAAACAAAGGACTCTGTAGGAGCAGGAAATCAACACGAAAGGATCAGAGAAAACTACCAAAGCAAAACCCAAAGAAGAAATATGGAATATAATGAAAGAGAAGTAAAAAGGGAAAACTTACAAGTGGAAAAATAGTCATGGTCATGAATACTACTAGGGCTATAACCCAAGACCTAACTTGGGTCAGGGTTCAATTCATTATTACGGATTATTGATTGGGTTCAATTTCGATATTTCGGTTCCCCTGTCTGGAGTATCCTATTCTGATTTTTGAAGGCCCTTTTTACGTTATGTCACAAGCCTAAGGGCGAAGTCCACTAATTCAAGCCCCGTTGAAACCTGTGTAATCGGCATTGTTTTAGGCCGGCCCAACATAACATGCATAACAAAATCCCTGAGGTCTCTGAAACACATTACTCTATGGTCCCTAACCTTTCAATTTCTTTTCAATTTTCTGTGGGTTAATAGATCACATTTGAATTCTGCCCAGTAAACAAAATTACCCTCCGAAAAGTGATTTTTCCGTAGTCTGCCTACAGCTATTAAAGTGGCAACCTCAACTTTCTGGGGCACTTGGGACCATTTTTCAACGATATTTTTTTTTTTTAGCTAGGCCAATTATGATCTCAGATGAAAGCCCAAAGACCCAAGGAGTTGATTCTGGCAAAGATTTAATCTCACCATTTTGGGGGCCATACAATCTCCTTTTTCAAGAGATACTGCCGGGGGCACTTTTAATGCTAATGAGCTGGCCAGATAATATGTGTTATTCTCACTTGAATTTGTAGACTGCACCCTAGATAGACAGATGGTAAAGACTTTTTTCGATGGGTTGTATTTTCTGCACAGCGACCTCTAGTGACGCCTCATGCAACCGCGTGGCCCAGTACACGGATTAGCTTTTCCTAAATGCTGCAGACGTACCGTACCTAAGGACGACTTGCAGCAGACATGGCGGCAACTCCAAACTCGAATGATGGTCAAATGGACGGCAAATTCCCACGAAAAGACGAGTTCAGCAAATACCGTTCACCCTTGGTGGCCAGATATGCACCACCGGAGATGGCTTTCAACTTCAGTGAAGTGAAGAAATTCACGACGTGGCGGAAGCTCTGGCTTTGGCTTGCAAAAGCTCAACAGGTGCGGTCAAAAAAATGTGACGTTTACGGTTTACATGGTTTTGGGTGTCACGCAAGACATGGCCTAGCCCCACTAGTGTGGCACGGACTCTCACTCCCGATCCATCCTTAGCCACACATCCGTACCGCAATTTTGTGTCGGCGTCCTGAACATTTTCGGCACACCCACTTATCATCAATTGGGCACAATTTCTTTTGCACACAGACATGATCCTTGACCTTTCCGCTTTCTAAAAACCATTTATTGAATGATTTCACTCAGGTTATTCAGGTATTTTCCATTTTTTTGCCTTTATCCATTCAATCTAACAGGCTCGCTCTCTTAGCCATCTTTAAAATAAGGTCGTTGAACATTACATCACTTGACCCCTCATCGTCTCGACGGCTGTTCCATGTCAAGACATATCTAATACACGGACTGAGCGATAAGATACTACATGTACCAAAGGGTTCTTCCAAAACTTTGGCAGCAGTTTAGATGTCTTGACATGATTTGACGACACCGACAAAAAATTGCATATATATGGTTGGGTTTCTTAGGATGGAACTGTAGCCAGTGTCCGTGCCACACTAGTGGGGCTATGCCAACCTTGGCTAAGTCAAATTCTTTCTTTAAATGCCCCCCCCCACGAGTGTGGGACCGTGACCATGTTTTTCATTAAATTTCTCTCAGAAAAAAGCCTAGCCTCTGCTTTCTTCTGGCTTTTGCTATTTGATGTTAATGTTCTAAAGTCACGTTAGTGGTATGACTGTGAGAAAGAATAGGCCCGTGTCCGAGACCATCCAAATTGTCAAATGTCATAAACAGTAGCCCAACAGCATTTGCCATGTCCTCAAACCTCTTTTTAACAATAAGCCTTTTTAACAATAAGCCTTTTTCACAATAAGCCTTTTTCACGTTTTATGTGCATATGCTCAGAAGATTTTAACACAGGGAAACAAGGAGAGAGTTCTGTATATGGATGCCACTTGACACCCCGTGCACAAACCCTATTAGATTGGTCTGAAAAAGTCCAAGTGTTTTCTAAGTAGAATGACTTCGTATTTTCCCTCCTAAATGGAACTTTTCTGGACATGTTTTGCTTTCTGATTATTATTATATATTTCTAGTAATGACACCAAGGATTCCTCAAAAGCACCCTAGGCACTGTAGCTCGCAAGCCTGAAGAAACCTTTAGAGAGGAGACAGTGAGAAGCAGTTACAGTTTTAGAGGTGGGAGGAAAACCCCAGAGGAATATTCTGGGTAAAACCCACAAAATCAGGTAGGGACTGAAAACTCAATCCACATGTGGACCGGGCCGGGATTCGAACCCGGGCCGCAGAGGTGGAAGGCGAGGAAAGAACCACCACGCCAACCTGACTCCCTGATGGCTGATAGTTCGCTGTAGGGAATAATTACTGCCATCTGTATAAGTATGGAACTCTTCCCAGGAAAAAATTCATGACAACAATGTTGCGTAACTTTGGGCGAATGGATGCTCGCGATTGTTATTGTTGTAGACAAATTGTTCCCCTCTAGCTTTGTTCACTTACATGTACTCGTGCATGGGCGCTAAAGCGACATGGTGACAGAATGGGAAATTGGCTTGTGGATGTGGACTTTCACTGGTACTAGCGCCAGAGTGGCATAGATGTACCATCGTCTAACGCCATGTTTAGTTTACAGAATTGCAAACTTGAAAGTGCCAAATTTCTTGCTTCTTGAAAACTTGCGATGGTTTCAAAGATCCTTACTATTGTCTTACATTACTTGACCACAGTACTTGACTATAGTACTTGACCACAGTACTTGACCACAGTACTTTACTGTATACATGTAGTTCACTTCTGTATCTAGCAGCCACTGCACAAACACCTGTGGTGGGGCCATCATGTGCAAGTTGCTATAGATCCAAAACTAAAAAAGCACAATTTTTTTGTAAATTCCAGCAGATTTGAGGCCCTTTCTGTGTGCTTCTGTACCCAAGTACAACTGTCAACTACATGTAATAAGTGTGCAATAGCCTACATTTGCAATATGTGGTTCACAGGGCACGCAGTGGCATTGATGGATCATGCCGGTCAGTTACAATTGCACCATTGTTTCCATACCACTAATTGTGATTAGGGTTTTACCAATCACTGTGTGAAAGGAGCCCCTCCCCCCGAAAAAAAAAAAAATAGTTGGAAAAAGTACATGCACTATCAATTTCGTTTTGCCTTAATCAGCTTTTGAACCAACATACATGAACCAACACAAAAATGTCATTCATGTATTAAAATAAAAAACCAAAATCAAATCAACAATAGGATTTTGCTTCGTGGACTGGCCATTTCTTTCACGCACCTTGTCCAATGACATCTAGTTTTGGTGAGATGGATACTGAAAGTGGTAGGAAAGTACTGTAGCTGATGTCCGATGTAATGGCGACTGACTGATTAATTGATCTTCGCTGGGATTACTGGCATTAATACAAGTCAGTTGTCGGTATCTGGCAGCTGATCACACCAGTCATTCAAGAATCAAGCTGTGCAATATTCTTATGCATGTACATGTACATATACAATGCATGTGTGACAGTGTAAGCATTTTGGGCACCGTCATGCTGCACCTGTGCCATACTTGCACATGTACAATTACATGCTTATTTTCAATTGTTACGTTGACTATGATCAGCCATGATATGGGCAGGCAGCCGATTTTTAGTGATTTTTTTTACATGCTTGCAGCTTTGCAGAGACATCCATCAGCTTGCTTGTTTCAACTAATACTCATTTGTTAAGAATTTGAAACTCGGGCAGTATTGAGTGGTGTGTCAATGACAAGCCCCCCATCTTATCAAATGCTAAAACCTTGAATTTGAACATTTATCACGGTTCCACGTGCAAAAAAGCATAAACACATAACAGGGTATGTACATCGGCAAAATTTTGATTGAAACGAGAACTCCATTGAGCGTTGAATGTTGTTTTTTTTCCGTTTGTTTCTCCCAGACCGTCGGTCTTGACATCAAAGATGAGCAGTTGGAGGAGATGGAGGCCAACCTTGCCAACATTGACTTTGACACGGCTGCAGCCGAGGAGAAGAAGAGACGACATGATGTCATGGCTCACGTCTACACCTTCGCCCAGTGCTGCCCGCAGGCTGCCTCCATCATCCACCTAGGAGCCACGTCCTGCTACGTGGGAGATAACACGGTAACGAAAATTGCCAAGTAGAGTTTTGTTTTTACATTCAAAGGTCTTTTGTCTTTTGGTTTAGACTGTACATTTCAACAGAAATTGATCTCATATGATCAGGGCCTCCTGCACAGAATGTGCCTAAATCTGTGCATGTACAAATTCCCTCCGTCGTTGCTTTGTACATTTTGCCGTCTCTTGTTCCCAAATAGAGCATATAACCTACATGTAGTATGGCTGGAAAGTATTCGAAATACAGCACAAATTTGGAACGAGAGCATGACTGAAATGCTAAGTTTTTTAACACTACCCTTACAATTTGCCTTTCTGTCTCAGGTATCCACATTTTTAAGTTTTGTTTTCAAGGGAATGTTGGTGCCCTTTGGGTTTTATGCTTATGCAGATTTCCAAATTCATGAACAAAATTTTTCACAGTAATTTACTGATTTGCATATAAAAACCTGGAGGAATATGCTTGTCCTAGAAGCCCTTTTCTTTGTGATTCAATGTTTTGTATGCTCATGGCAACAAACCAATGGGAAATTCTTTTTTAGAAATATTTCCAAAGAGCTAATTTTCGGTTCTCAGTTTGAACCGGAAAACCTGTAAATTACACATTTTCTCCCTGAGTGACGTCATGGCAACAGTGCTCTCAGTTGCCCAGCAATGCAGGTTGCCCAAAAGTGATGTCAACTACGTGTATTTTCGTGTATTGAATAGGAGTGGAAAGTGTCTAAAAAAAAATTCATTGCCTGGAGCTTTTATTCCTTGCTGTCGGTTGTACAGCATGTTTTGCCAGTCAGATGGGCATGTCATATTCCACATGCCCTAGTGCGCTTATACGTGGTGCCTTGTGGCGTTCTGGGATAATGGATGGTACCCAACAAGGCCAGTTTTGATCCTTGTGACCCCACAAGAATTTCATGAAATAGATATTTTCAAATTTACTCAAAAAGGAGGAATTTTCAAGTGTCATTCATCTGTTGCAAATTGAAGAGTTTTATGTAAGGGACATACTGTACGGTGAAAATTTCAACCCAGGAAACTGAATGTGGTTGAAATGGCAGTGATTTGAAATTTTTTCCGTGTTGTGTGGGAGTTTTGTACACGAGAACAAAGTCCCCACAAGGATACACATATGTAAGGGGTGTGTGCACTGAAGGATGCACAACTCCACATGGAATGAAAAGGGAGGGTGTCATTTGCATGTCAGTAGATGAGCTTGTATACCCAGCAAGAAATGACACCGAGGGGTACCCCCCCAACAGGTCCAATCCCTATATACATTCCAGACTATTGTTACTTAACACATCCCCCCCAAGATGTCTGAAAGGAATTCCCCAGATTCCTGCGAGACAATGACCAACACAAAGCAGGGGGGGTTCTCTCAGTCTCATACCTTGCTGCATATATATAAGCTTGGCATTCCCGGGAATGTTTGGATGCCTGCCTCAACATACATGTACAGACAAAATGAGCTGAAATGCACTAGACATTCTCTCAAGGTGCATTGACTGAGAGATCCAGCACCTGTGGGATTTCAAAGGGCAGAGGGTGAACAAAGAACCTCCACAGTCCACACCCTGGCTTGTATCCAGCAAATGCTGAATAGGGAACCATACTTACAAGGATTGACTCCTAGAGTTTCTAGCTGCCATTGTTTGAACTGTTCCCATAGTAGATACATATTAGCTCTGACTCTGGGCTGTCTCAATTCTGTGGAAGGACAGTGCTGTTGTGGCCATGTACATGTATGCACATACATGTACCATGCTCTAGATTTGAGTTAGTCTTTGAAGTGTAACTGTTCCGTTGTCTCGGTAAGTTTCAGAGTGGCAATGCATGTATACATCTTTACTTGGGATGAAAGA
This sequence comes from Acanthaster planci, assembly GCF_001949145.1. Next base: position 3,069,639 of record NW_019091416.1, read on the forward strand.
AGTGTTTGCGTGAACTGATTCCAAACAAACTCCGTACCTTCCTGCAGGATCTGATTGTGATCCGTGATGCCTTTAACATCCTCCTGCCTCGTCTGGCCCGATGTGTCCAACGCATCGCCAATTTTGCCGAAGCTCACAGGAGTCTCCCCACCCTTGGATTCACACATTATCAGTACGTACTTAGTGATAGTTTGGGTGGAAAAGCATGTGGACTGCTTTTTTTTAGAGTCACACATGGTTCTGAGGAGTAGGATTTCGTTCAAGTTCATGAAATGTCAGTAAGACGTTCTTGTGGCACTTGTGCCCAAACCGTATAAGAAAAATTCCAAGTATTTTCTATGTAAATGTGTCAATTTTTTCTCTGGTAAATTTGGCTTTTTCAGTCATGTTTTCATTTTCTGATGGCTGATACACCACTGCCCCCCCCCAAAATTTGTGATGTCCGTGTACAAACTCTTACCAAGGCATTCATTTACATTCCATAAGCACTTCAAAGGACGCTGTGACATGAACTTTGTTGTTATTCCTCACGTCTCAGAAGCAGACTTTTGAATTGACTAGAACATGTAATTTTCTGCAACACCGCTGAGATCTGTAGACTTTCAAACTGTTGAGGTTACAAAGTTCTGCTCAGAACCACAGGTAACTCAGACTCCAAAGAGGTGAATTTCCAAAGAAGTGTGTTTTGTGTTACTTGGTGTTGCAGCCTTTACCACAGACATATCGCCAGTGTCACTTTGCAAACCTTCAAATTTCATGAGCTGCATGTATTTTTAAATTCAAAGTGGCTATCGTTTCGGCAGTCATAACGCATTTCTCATTTTCTGTCTATGGCTCTGAACTGCGCAAGTGTGATGATGTAGCTGATCATCATGATGGTTTATATTTTTTTAAAATTACCTGGATCGCTAAGGGCTTGTGGCTGAGTGGTCGAGGTGGTAGGTTTGAAACCACTGGTGTGTGAGTTTGAATCCGCGCTTGGACCATTTAATTTTTTTCACCTAAATTTCATGTTTTATACCATAATTGGTTTTTTATGTTGGTGTAGGCCTAAGCAGGAATCTTTTTTCTTTTCTCATCAGAGGCTTTGGAGGATTTTTTAAAGGGGAATAAAGTCTGAAATCTGCGCTTAAGTTGGCGCGCTTGCCCAGTTGCAGTGCCGTAACGATAGAAAATGGGAGATGCGTTACGGCTGACGTAACAACAGCCACGGCGTTCAAAATTTGCTTCAAGGTCAGCAAGGCTTTCCTCTGACCTCTCAAGATTCTGGAAAATTTGGGGGGAGATGTTCTAGAAAATTTTGTGGAATTGAAGGTCTGGTCACTGTTAATTAGGGTTTTATGCCCCACAGAAGGTTTCAGATGTTGAAATTTATGAGGATTTAGGCATTTTTTCAGCAAACATTCTTTTAGCTTAGGTATTTGTGTATATTCATAGCTTTTTGACACAGGATTACTCATTTCTTTCCATCTAGCATGGCTGTGAAGCGGCATATTCGTGTACTGCGACAGCTATTCACTGCTTTGTGATAATGGCTAAAAACTGAAACCATAAACACAACATATCCATTTCTAACATAACTATAGAGCTGTGCTCAAGCCTACGCTTCAGGACACCTTTTCTTGCCCTTTTTATTTAAAACCTACAGGCCGGCACAGCTGACAACGGTGGGAAAGCGGGCTTGCCTCTGGCTGTCGGACCTCCTGATGGACCTGCGTAACCTGACCAGGGCCAGGGACGACCTGCGCTTCCGAGGGGTCAAGGGCACCACCGGCACCCAGGCTAGCTTCCTGGCACTGTTTGACGGCGACGGGGAGAAGGTTGACACTCTGGACAGACTGGTGACCGAGATGGCTGGATTCCAGAGGTAAATGTTTCCCGAGTATTTTTTTCATGTGTTATCCTCAAAATTCAGAAGATAATTTGGGAAGATTTTGCACCATTCATGGCCTGTGTTCACAGTGAACAGTAAAGGATATTTGATGTAGTAAAAAATATCGGAAAAGACTTTCATATAGGCAACACTTATTTTCCCTTAAATGCTACAACAGCCGTCAGAAAGTGACATGTCCCAAAAACTGAAATTTAGCAAGGAAAATTCCCAGGCATTTACTTTGAAAACGCTCTCTTTTTTTCAGACAAGTCTTATAGGTTTGTGCACAGGGGCATCAAAAGTGTTGCCTGTATATGGAGCTATTTCCAAATATTGATCAAATGGGTTTGCTGTGAACCCAACAAGGTTATGCAAGATTTCAATGGTCCCTAGGGGGTTAGGGTTAATGAAAGTGGATGAACTGCATGACAGGGTAGAGAACCGCTGTCTTTAGAAACCTGAGAAGCCCAAAATGCAGCACTTCGGTAACACATACTGTGAGTTTGTTAGCAGAGATGTCTTGCACTGACTGGAATGGGTTGAGCTTGTGTGCATTTCTTTGATTGTTCCTGTGAACCGCGAGTGTTTTAGTGGCAAGCCATTAAGGCAGTGATTCATATGCTGGACAGAGTCCTCCGTGCTTACGAATGTCACATATTGTATGGCACACTGCATTCTGTCTTGCCACTCTTCGTTAGTGGTTGTTTGTGCAAATGGGCCCGAGGGATTGTTGCTTACTGCACCGTCCCTGTACAAAGTGATCACTTTTCCTTGAAAGTACTAGCAACATGCCTTTGGAATTGTGTGTACATGTAGTCTAGGATTTGCAAAGGAGCTCAGCCAAGTGAACAGCAATTCAGAGCCAATTTTTCTTGTTTTGGAGTTTTGAAAGCATTCTTATCATTAAACATTACATAAGATCTGTTCTTTTCATGTCTGTGGTGTTTTCTTACAGGTGGCTGCTAAAATTACATGTATGGCTGGCCACAGTACAAAGGTCAAACAATAATTCACAGATTATCAAAAATACCATGCAGCTTCAGTTTCAAAACCATATCATTAGGTGTTAAATGACAATAAAACCCTATTTGAAGTTGATGGGACAAATGTCTATTTTGAATTTGAAGTAACAATGGAAAAGCAACCAAAAGGTGATAATTCGGCAAACTCTGGTCGCCCTTGCAAAGTTGTAGGCAAAACGAGAGTGGTCATTGGCACTGTGCTTATATGTTACAAATGTCCTTGCATTGCAATGATTGATTGGCCCGTTCTGTTGCCTGAATATAGTAGTAGGGATTTGGGGGAGAGGAGCAGGGGAGATTGAGCAGTAGGTCCCACGTATGCAGTTTGGAATCTGGGAGCAAAATCGTGTGTAGTTAAAAGGTTCATTAACGTGTACTTTGTTAAAGTAATCCTCTTGAGATTGACAAGCATTCTTCAGGTACTGAAGAGAAATTGCACAGGAGTGGTATTTGGCTTATAAAATTGTTTAATTATGTACTGTTAACCACACTTTTGATATTTGTATTTGGTGCTTTTTTTTCAGAACAGGCTGAAGACAGTGTCTCTGATTTCATTATTTTTTTTTTTTAATCCAAGGTCATATATAGTGACAGGCCAGACATACAGCAGAAAGGTGGACATTGATGTGCTGTCTGTACTGGCCGGTCTCGGAGCTACCATGCACAAGGTCAGGAACCTGAATGCCTTTGGCATTCATACCAGGGAGCTTCAGATTTAGCCAAAACTAACACTGTGACAGAGTTTTCACTCCGGGTTCCCTCCCCCGCCCCGCCCACATTTCTTTTTACACTTACTTTGGTGGTACAGATTCGCCGGATTCTGATGACATTTGCTTTTGTTAGTTTACGGAAGTTTTTGACGAGTTTCGTTTTTTTTGCACAGCACTTTTCTCTCCAGTTGTTGGCGGACCTGGTCCTGCTACAAGCCATTTTGTCTTGTTCGCCCCGTCTGTAGTCGGGGGAAAAAAACGGTCACGTTATTTTTTTGACTTTATTGGTGCATATCAGTAGTAATGAGTATTCAACCAAGTGACCCACGACGACGGGAATTTTCACTGTTGATGTCTGAATCTTCATTGCTGTGGTACCTTACGTACCATATCTGTTTGGATTTGGACCTTGTCCAATCAAACAGTGGTTAATAGGCCTTTTAGCTTTAGTTTTATGTCAGTGAAAGGGCAAATACCAACTATCAAAGTAATCTTTGTCATTTGCTTTCTAGATTTGCACAGACCTGAGGCTCCTCGCCAATCTCAAGGAGGTTGAGGAGCCTTTTGAGACGGACCAGATAGGCTCCAGTGCCATGCCGTACAAGCGCAACCCGATGCGCAGCGAGCGCTGCTGCTCCCTGGCCAGGCACCTCATGACGCTGGTGGGCGACCCCCTGCAGACGCACGCCGTGCAGTGGTTCGAGCGAACGCTGGACGACAGTGCTAACAGGTGAGGATAGTGACCAGTGGGTGGGAACAGTCAGAGAATGGAAATTGGAACGCTCTACATTCGCCTTGTAAAAGTGTACTAATGCGATCTGAACATTGCTGCAATTTAGATGGTGCAGATTATCTCTGCACCACTGAAGTGACAGAAACTCTGCTATCAAAACTCTGGAGGAACTGCTTGAGGGAAGAAAACAGTATCACCTCTTTTGTGGTTGGCGACCCTGGTCCGGGGACGGCCTTGTTTTTCTTCTGTAAAATGGGCAAGACTATGGGGTTGAGGTTGGACCTTAGTCAATTTGTTGAAGTTACTCTAACGGCATGAGTTCATACAGAACAGCAGTTGACCCAAAACTAATGGGGATGGGGGAGTCTTACTGAACGCGACAGTCCCTACACACATGCTCCCGTCCTGTGTGTAAGTCGTTTCGATTTCCGACGGCCTTGTGGTGCGATCACGTGACATTGGAATGCGGAAGTGTACTGGAATATCGCGCGCGAATAACAGCTACAACTTCTTCAAAATGAACTTCCAGTTTGAAACCAAAATATTAACCTTAGTCCGACAATGCATACGTTGCAGAAACGAGCCCAGTCTATTTTTAGTTTTCGACAAACCCAAAATCTGGGGACAGGTATAAAAAAGACAGTAAAGTCGCTTACCGTGCAGGCATTTGAGTCGGATTGTTCGGCCATGTTGTCCTCATGCAGTTTCACTACACTGTGCATGCCATGTGTGGTGTTCATCTGGTTCGTAAGTGACTTCGTTACAAAGGACCAGGAGGTCTGACATTAGTCTTGAAAGCCTCCACCAACGCCTTGCCAGGAATTTTTTTTTAACGGAATCACTCGGGCATATTTACAAAGTACATTGATCCACATCTGCAAGCACTGTGTTTGAATCCTTTATTGTATTTGGATGTTAAAATTAGATACATCTACCAGGTCTGATGTAATTCATCCCGACCCACAGCCATAATTCTATATCTCGGATAGCTTGGTCTTGCGGGTTTATGGAGCACGTAAGCATCCTGCCCCCGAAGAAAGTCTGAACTTGCTTTCGCATAATCTTGTACTTTCCATGGTGCCTTGCAGTGTGATACAACTTGTTAATGCCACTACAACCACTTTTGCGAGCAGTGTCATAATGGAGGGATGTTAAATACTTTTCCACGATCCTGTCTCATCGAATCTACAAAGTTTAAAATGTCTGTTTGGTAGAGTTTAACCTTTTTAATAATAACAGTGAAGCCCAGTATCGCCTTTAATTTTTTTCATAATTATCAATATTATTTTTTTTAATTTATTCGTTTGTTAATTCATTCGTTTGTTCATTTATTTATGTCTTTTATCCATTTGTTTATGAAGTTAAAGTTTCAAAATTATAAAAATAAAACGTTATATACAAACAAAACAGATATGCAGTGTAATAAAAAGTGCATCCACAACCATTTTATTTCAAACACAACATTTTAAACAAAATTATACTAGTACATTGTCACATTAAAGGTTTATATAGAAAGTTACCATTCAAAACCAACAGATCCACCTATAAAACAAGGTTTTACACAATTTGAAACAAAAGTTAAAAAAATGGAATTTTTCAAAAGAAAAATAATATTGATACAATTAGAAACTAAAAAAGAAAGGTTTCACCAATTACAACAATGTTTATACAAAAAAGTTTTTAAAATAACATGCTTCATACACTTTACCAAAAAAGAAAAAAAATGCAACTGACAAACAGACTAAAAACCTAAGAATGCCAAACAGACTATTTTAGAACAGTTTTGGTTTTTTTTCCTGAATTTTATGCATAAAAATTGCATGGCTCCATTAAGTCATATTGCTGTGCTTGTTGCAACTCAACATTGTGTTCCACTTTTCCTAACCACTGGTTGATTACTTCCTGTATCCGTGTTCAATCAAAGCCTCCACCATGTCCTCTGGATACCAATCAAGTAACGTTTCTCTTGCCTCCATTAGACAGCTGTGCTGTCTTTGTGACAGGTACATTAGGAGTGCACATCCGTCACACCTAATTTGAATATATGCAGAGAACATAGATTTCAGAAATTGTGACACGTGTACATACATGTACATGTACATGTACACTTACATAAATGATACCTCCATGCAGGTCATTTTGAACGTCCAGCACTGAACTTTTTGCCTTGTTTGGAAGCTTCCTGCTTCCCTTTGAACTTTCATGTAGGCAAAGTGCACATGCTAGTTTTTTCCTGTGCTGTGAATTTCGTTTCTCCTTTACGCCGTTTGCCACCACTTCAAACATTGGTCCTTCCAGCTTCCTCCTCAAACTTCTTGACTTACAGAAGGATCCATGGCCACTTCTTTCAAGGGCAGCAGCTTTCCTGGGCAGTGTTTTCATCTTTAGATCCAAGCAAGCATTTACATTCATGTACATGTACTCTTCAGGCTTCCTTAGCATTGCAGAGCTTGCATACCGGAGACTTTGACATGTACTTCGAGCATGTGGACAGCGTGCATCTACGTGTGTATTGTTCAGTGCAACTCTTTCTTGCTTGCACTGTTTTAACGTTCTGACGCCTCAAAGCTGCTAAGCACTCTTTCTCCTGTTCAATCATTTTCTGTTCTTTTATCTTTCTGGCCTCCCTGAAGCTTATTTTCCCTCCAGTTTTGTGCAGATTTCTTTCTCCTGTGTGCTCGGTGTGATGCTTTCTGCTCAGGGGTCATTGCTGCCCGTTCTTGACGTCGCTTTGCTACTGCTGTCACTTTGTTTTCTCTGCTCCTTTCTGTTGCTCGGTTCTTCTCACTGACACGGCTGGAATGGTTCATTTGTTTTTTTCTTTTTCCCACTTTCTCACTCTGTAATTCCTCATTTGAGTTGCGCAACCTTCATTGTGCTTCTTTTGCTGTCACACGCCCTCCCACTTCTTTCTCTCCTCAGTGCTTAAATTTCTCTCCTGGAATGTGTACCCTGCCAGTGCCATGTCAAGTCTTTTCAGTTTCTTGTAGTTATTATTGGGCTTTAATATTTGTTCATAGGCAATGCCAGCGTGACAATAATGAAACATTGAAATGTCATGTTCAGCTTTTCTGACGGGGGGGTGTTTAACCACTGTGACTGACATTCCAAAATGTGACGCTGCCAAAACATGCCAAATGTGTTCCTCTTCAAGTTGAAGTACTGGATATCTAAATCCATACAATTCAAACAGCTTTTGGGTTAATTGCACACACGTATATAAAAAACCTGGACTTGCAACGCCTTTGTATGAAGAAGCCAACCAGCGGCCATTTTACCAAGCCGAACACAAAGGCGTGGGTTGGCTCCCTTCTATTGACGTCGGGAAGAACAAAGGCAAGCATTGCCAGGAAAGCTTTGGATTCGGCTCAGTAAAATGGCCGCGAGTGGATTCAGTGATCTCTATAAGCTGATTAAGGGCATTGCGAGTCCAGATTTTATTATACACGTCCGTGGTTAATTGGCACATGTATTAAATTTGGAAAACCTGTCTTTAAGTGTTTAACAAATTAACAAAGCAACAACAATTAGCAAATTAACCTGCATGACTGACATTACCATCACTGACGTAACACAATGGTTATGTACCATCTCTCAATAGTATCTACAATTTAAATACCATGTACCAAATTTCAGTAAATACTCTTCACAAATGACTCGCTCATCACATCCAACTTCATCTAGCACTCTGTGCCCATTGAGCTGCAGGTGGATTTATGACATTTACTAGCACAGGAACACACAATTATTATACGTATATTTGTACGTCATTACATTAACATGTACTAGTCAATCTGCAGATGCCATTACTGGGGTACATGTTTCTGCCCTGACACTCATGCTACTGACGTGTGGGTGCATTTGGTAGTTATCCCATTGGCTGAAAAGACATTTAATGCATGTCAACCATCTATTTGCAAGCATTGGACACTGCACTTAGTGCCCCTGATTACATGCATGTATACACGTATGTCAACATATCAGTCTCTACACAGTACCGGTTTATGTACATAGGCCTGCCTTCTCAAACGTCAGTAAAGTTATTTTTATTAAGTTAACTGGTGCTTCCAACTTTTTCAGTATTTTATCTCTGGTATAGTATATTTTTTCCTCCTTTGTTGGCCATTTCCAGTATGCACCAGCTCTCACCATGACTGACACTTCAAAGTTGTCATTTGGACATACAGCTGTGACTACCCCATGAATCTCACCCCCATAATCTACAATACACCAGTCATTGGCTGCAATTTCGTTAACACCTTCCACAACTTTTTCTGAGGGTGGTGTTGGCATGTACATGTAGGCCTTATAATTCTCTGAAAAATCAGCTTACAAGAGGGCCCTAGTTGAGTGACTTTCTGCAGCTTTCCTGATAGGTCACAGCCTGTTAACAGCTGTTGCCTTTTGACATGTTTGACGTAACGATACTCAACAAATTGTGGAGGAATTGAGTGGATGTGTTCTTGTGTTGTTCCTTCTTCCATCACTTTGCAGACTTTGCCACTTTCCTCTTTTTTCCAAGCTTATCATGTCATCACACTTTCCTCTGATGGGGACAGCTGGTTGACGATCGATCCATCTTTTGATACAAGTGTCACATTCATTGACCCAACAACTTCTGCGAGGAGGTTGACTAAGGAATGTTTCAGAGAGTTCGTGGGAGTAGCTTGGAACATCAGGACATATTTGGTGAAGGGCATCTACATGTACTGCTAAAATGAAATTTTCGTGATATTTGCAAAGGCATAGGTTGTGGGGAAGCTTACTGCAGAGTAGTACATGCTTTGGTCTGAGTTCTGCAAACTTGCTTTTTTTACAATCATGACGTGCATATTCTTGGATAAATAAGGCATACACCTCCATTATGGAACAGGTCAAGTGTCAGACTTGTCCATCTTTTGTGCCGTCATCTTTGCGAATTGTCACAAAATCTCGTCTCCCTGGAGCCTGTCGACTTACGTCATCTCATTCATAGAAAGATTGCACCAATTCTGATGTTTCATTTCCGATTGAAGTTTTCTTATGCACTGTTGGTAATACAGATGGAGACGGTTCTGCTTCTGTCAACCTCTTACAAATCACAGCTTAACACACAGACTTAGTCTTCTTGGTGTGGATGGCAATGCTCTATACTCAGAGCTTTATTTGCTCTGCAAACTGCCTTTCCAAAGGCTTTGGCTCTTTTGAATGGTGACTTTGGAGGAAATGGGGGCAGGTGATTGTTCTGCTTTCTTCTTCCTCAGATTGCGGCATCTTGCAACCCTTTCTCTATTTTGACGACATCTCTCAGCCCTCAGTTTCTTTGAGAAGTCTTAGCTTTTCCTCTTTTTCTCTCATTCTTAACCTGTTAACCTGCTTTGCCTTTGCTCCTCTGCATTTTTTTTTCTTGTATTCCTCATAGTCATACAACCCCTTCTCTTTCAGTTTCTTCCAGTGCAGAGCCTGTCTCTCTGCTGCTGTTTTGGGCATCCTCCTAGCTGGAATCTTGCCTTGCAATAATTATGTCCCTATTTTAAAAGAAAAAGACTGTCGAAATTACCTAAATACTTCAATCAAATGAAAGCATTCATGTTGCATAATATGCCTCATGTGGTGTACATTTTACAAAAACTTCATGGGTTATACGCTTACAAAATAAGTTGGATGATGATGGATTCAAAATTGAAATTTTGATGGGTCCAAGAGCTTTGTTTAGAATTATACAATTCTTAGTTTCAATACAGTGCATTGTGGGTAATATACAAGTTACAAGTCCATTCACTGTCCAAAACATCTTGCATTAACTGGAGTAATACTGTAACTGGCATTACAATGCCGTGACTGACATTACATGTGACTGACATTACATTATTGTTCAACTTACCAAAGCTTTAAACAGCAATTATTTGCCTACTTTATAACAGTATTACACTGCCCCAACCTCATACTAAGAAAAAATGAAGAGCAGATTTCATTTTTTTCTTTTATGCTTTTATGGGAAAAATTGTCATTTTTGTGACTGACATTACACTAAGCCTGAGCATTATTTGAAAGCAAAGACATCTGATATTGATCTCATATAAATAATAATTCTATTTCTCAAAACAAATACTCAACGTTACTGAAACACAAAAATAAATTAGATAATACAAGATTAATGAAAAAATCAAACAAAATTAGTTTTGTAGTCTTACATGTACCGGTACCTACAATTATCAGCATAAATGTAGCATCAACTTCAGAGCGCTGTAGCTTTTGAATTATATTATATTATATTATTTTTGATTTTTGCATTTCCAGAGACTTTAGAGCATACCCTTTTCAGAAACAGGCATTTTCAAAATTTGACCCTTGTGTCGCACTTGCATGGAATTGCCCTCGTATCGTTCTGGACCCTTTGCTTTGATTTTATCCCACCAGTTAGTGGTTGCTGATTTCTTTTAGGTATGTGGTGGACGACTTAGAAGATGACGTAAGTTTTTCCTGAACCTTGTTTTCAGTTGAGTTTGATCTGTTTCCTTTTTTTTAACCCTTGATGTTCCAGTCAAGGCTTCAAAAATGTTATAAAAGGGTATAAAAATATTTTGGACACCTTCCCTTACCAACCGCACAGTTTCACAAGTGTTGAGGATCTTCTCTGCAAAAGCGTTACTTGATGACACCACGTCTGGAGAAGTGTGCAAGTTCAAATTTGGTAACTTCCAGATATTTTTCTAGCATTGCGCTAGGTGTGGATTTTGGAGAGGTCTGATCGAACGGATGGTTCTTTGAGCGTTTGTTGCGCATAAGGAATGCAATTCTGAGTCTTTGGTTGAAGGTGTTTATATCTGTTAAATGTGATTTCTGGTTTGGTTTGGCAAGGGTTAGTGTGAAATTGAGGCCTTCTCCCAAAGCAATTTTTTTGGGTTGGTGTTAGTTTCGCTTTGCATAGGTTGGTTATGTAAAGCAAAAGAACAATTTGCATTGTTCTGCTAATTGTTCCAACTGATTGGTTTTGGCTCGTTTATGAGATATTTACATTTTTAGCAGAGAAATGGTTCGATTTTTGTTGATGTTTTGGTTTCTCTTTTGAATTTTCTCTCTGCCATCCTGTTTTTGGGTTTGGATATGGAATATAACAGTTGGAGTGTTGAGTTACATTCGGGATTGGTTTTATTTTTGAGTGCAGAGAGCGATTCTCTTGTGAACTTCTAGTGGTCTTGAAAAAGACTGTTTGTTTTGATGTTGTTTTAGAGGGCTCAGTAGGGTTGATTTCTCTTGAGGCTCTTGGCTGGTTGGGGCCGGGTGAGATAGCTCAGGAGTTGTTGAGCTTTGTTGTGGTCGCGGCCTTGGAAATGTTGGAAATTGTTTGTGATACTAGAAAATTGTCATGTTTTTTGCACTTCATTTTATTTGGCAAGTATGGTAGCTGTTTTGCAATCTCCCAAGTGTTAACAATTTACTGTGTTTTTATCGTAGTTTTTGTGGTTGCTTTGAGTGGCCAGTTTGTTGCTTTCGTGAGTGCCTTGATTTATCAAAGTATGTTTTCAGAGGTGTGATTTGGGTTAGGGTTTCCTGTTAAAGGTCACTCCTTTGTATGTGGCCTATCCTGCCATAACAACATCGTGCAAACAAGGAGTTGTTGTCTTGGGCCACTCCAGTTTGATATCTCTTTCTGGTTCTGGTTCTACGGTTCTGCCTTTCTTGCCAACTATTTTGACAATACGGAGCATCTTGCACCGATGGCGTTCTAAATCACTCATCAGGCCTCCACCCTGTTTTGCTGCGCAGTGCTTGTGAAAATCTTCTAGTTCCATGTTCGAAATCTCCCCCTGCCTTCTTTGGTTGAACATGAGGTTGCATGGAGTGACTTGGTTCAATTTCTGCCAAGCCGGTCCGATTTGTTTGCCCCGAGCACCCTGGAGAAGTTGAGCTTCCTGGTTGCGAGCTTCATAAAGGAATGACAACATTTTGATGCCATCGGCATTTTTCGGGAGAATGGTTACGTTGTTGCACTTTTCTTGGTGTAGTGTTATGTGGGCAGACACAAGGTCTCGCCAGTTCAATTTGCACAACTGCAGAAACTTCTCGCCCGTTCCGCGTTGTGTTTTTTGAAACAACTGTTTCCGCTTTGTGTTTTTTTGGCGGGACTCCAGGGCAGTTCCTTTCAAGACGAGTGCACACTTCTTGACAGAATAGCCAATCTTTTGTGCTTGTGAAGGAACGTTATACAACTGTTTGTCTTCCCTGAAGCCAGCAATAGGCCTATCGTGCGCGGCATTGACAATATCAGAAAGGTGGTGCGGACGCACAAATGATTCAAGGGATGCATTTGGTTGCTGGGTTTTCTTTCGGAGTTGTATGACGAGTTGACCCAATTCACATTCACGGATGGAGCCATGCTGATCTACATTGTGCCCTAGTTTCATGTGTTCACGCTTGGCTAATTCAACAATCAACATGTCATTCTTGACTACCAAAGCCATATCATCTCTCTTCATTGGACTAAGAACCTGATTCAGCTAGAATGACATGCCAACAGGAGGAGGTTTTTTAAATCATTAGATAGTGTTCGACCCCACCTTAAAGCCAACAAAATCTACAGGAAATAATTCAGTGAAACACATGAAATACTGATCTTGATACCAGGCATATATGTACTTGCTGGTTTGATTTTTTTGTATTCCAATGAACCTTTGTTGTAAAGTGTGCAGTTAGTCATTTGTAACGGAAACACAGTGACTGATTAGGTGTGTAAATGTAATTGGTGATTGTTTGCAGTATAATCAGAAATGAATGAAGACAGAATACAAAAAAATTGCACTTCAGCACCTGACAGTCGGGCATTTCTGTGTGACCAATTGATTTGTCATTACATTAACATTTCTTTGAAGAACTCAATCTCCAGGTTTGAACCTTACATCATCTAACCTCGAATGTCTGGAATGCATGGAAATAGGTTAAACAGTACCCAAATCTGTTCAATACCTTAAAATACAAAATTAACACTTTCAAAATGCTTCCCTTTAAATATAAAATAGCAAAAATATGGAATTCGCAAAACAGTAAACAGCAAGTGAGTATTATACAAGCACTCGCTGTAAGCATCAGTTTACAAAACACCTTAACCATCTCATCATGAACAGTGTGTGCCCAATGGCATCAAACCTTGTGTTTGGAAGAGAGCTCTGAAACATACATGTACATGTACATTATCTTAGCCTTGAGTTGAGTAGAAGTGGCTGTTTGAGTCTTGACCCTGAGAAGAATTCTTCTTGGCCGGGGGACATGCCTGTTGATCAGGAATCTACCTGTCGTGAGTCCAGTTGTGCCCATCACTGATTAGATGACAAGGCATTTGGCTATTTAATAACCCTTCAGTTTACATGTCACATAGTCCCTAGTGGGCTCAAACAATAAGAAGTTGGATGGCTACCCTATGACCAAGAGGGCAACCAGGCTCAGAGGGACACCCGAGCAGATGGCTTAAGACCCGGCGGGACCCCACTGTCAACTCTTTGCTGAAGTCGGACAGCCCTTGTTTGCATGTAACGCCGCCTACAGGCAAACCCCCTCTAATTAAAAAACAACACAATAATCGATAACAAAAACATAAATTTCAACACTGAATATTAAATACTATATATTGCATTCCTGCAAAATTCCCAAGACGTTAGTGAAAGTAAGTAAAAACTAGTTGTGCGAGGGTGCTTTTCAAGAGAAATAAAACAACTATCGACCACTGGTGTCTTGGGCCAAGACTAGCCTTCCATCATCAATGTGATAAAAGTTCACTAACTATTCCAGCTACAAACAGTGGATAAGCAAAATGTTACTACTCTCAATCATAAACATACTATAGAATGACACTTAATAAAGTAACAGAGAGAGTGGCCAAATCAAAAGTGCTTCTTGTTTTTATCAAATGGATTGAAGTGTACCAGTGACCGAATAATGTCAATTCAATCGACATTCCCGATTAGTCCCTTGGACTTGAACCCCAATTTTTCGCCACTTTAGATACAAATTACAATGTATACATTTAGCTGCAATCATGTAGAAACGACAAAACTACTCAAGCATTGCTCGCACCTTTTCGGGTGTAACAGTCAAATCACTAACATCACTGTTATAGGTTCATCACTGTTTGTCATTACATCGAGTGCAAATGTTTGACATAGCAGTTTCCATTGTGGAGTTTTTGCTCTTGTTAGTGTAGTGTACATTTCAGTTCACTTTAAAAATAAATGCGACAATTAACTTTTTGTCCAAGGTGTCACTCTTTCTTATATTGAAAGGTTTTGATATTTTAAACATCGTCAGTGCGTCAAAGGAGAGGATTAAGGTATACATAAACACGTCAAGGTCAAGAGGTGAAATCTTAAAAGCCTTAAGGCACGGTATCGTAATTCTCGAGTGGCACTCGCTTGGTGTAGACTACCTGATAAAATTTCTTTTCCTCTTTGATCTCAATATTCACAGTTTTCTTGTTTCTTGTTATTTTGTATGGATCAGTCACTTGTACTTTACTTGGGCCCTCTCTGCTCACCATTTGAGACATAGTGTCAAAATCAACGAGGAAACGGTTCCTGTCATTCAAAGTAATGCCTCGGACCTTACAAGGAGTCAGGTTGCCACTCTTGTCTGGTTTGGATACTTTGTAACCATAATTCTTGGGACCTCCTGACACAAACGTAGCAATATCGTTATCTGAGTCCAATTCATTGGTCAGCTCGCCTTGGAAATCGCCAATCTCCGGCTCCAGTTCACCCTCTCAACTGACGTAAATCATGCTGTCGGTATCGTAATACAGAACCCTACAATCAAGTTTTTCCAACAGTTCGTACAATTCAAGTTGAGCTTGACACGTCGTGTGGGCAGCCAGGATCACGTTGGTCCTCCCCGATGGTTCCACAAAGTCCTCCGTGTGTTGCCACTGCACCTCCACCATCTCCTCGTTGACAAAGTTAGTGCTCTGAACCTCGATGTCATCATGCGTCATCATGTCGAGGTTTTCGTTAGGGTCTTTCAAGTACAAAGTCTTCGCCATGTTCGGTCGCGGCCCAAACTTCCCCAGAAACTAGAGAAGGGCAGAGAAGAAAACAAACTTGTTATTTATCATACATGTACATGTGTATGTGATTTAAATGAGGAAACTGAATACATGTATAGTAACCAAGATCCACCCAACAGTGCATTTTAGAATTTCACCAGAACCACTACAAGCGACCAATTCTTTTAAAACGAGGGAAAATGTTAATTTCTTAGTGAAACGTTCTAAGCTGAAAATAAGACACAGCGAAGTTTGACATAGGTTACCTGTTAAGCATCAACTTGGCTATGGCCCTCAATCCTGGGTTCTTCTTAATGTTGCCCCACTCCAACAGGATCCCTTCCTTGTCAAAGTACCGCTCGATGTACTGATGTTTCTGCTCGTCCGTCTGACACCAGGAAGGCCAGTCGCTCGCTTCCTGCTTCATTTTGAGGAAAGCATTGACCTAGTCGGCAAAGAGACCACCCTTTTTCGTGTCTGGATCGTAAATGGGCACTTCGTCAAAGTGCCAGACTTTGTAGATTTCTATGAGCTTGTAGCCTTTTGTCCATTGCTTTTTGTAGCTCCAGAGTGACCCACATGCCGATCAAGGAGTGTTCTTCGTCGCTGTGTTGGCACGGAGAATGTTGTCGGGTTTCGGCTCACTTGTCGCACGGGAAACATCAAGCGACCCGATGCCTTGTATGGGATTATGGCGTGATACAAGCCTCTCGGAGAAGTACCTTGCATTTAATCAGACCCTCGTACTCGCTGACATCACCAAAATTCCTTCAGACCGAAGGCGCCAGGAAGCTTAGAGAGGGCCATGGGTAAAAAGTTGGAGTTGATAAATTTCATGTTGGTGGCTGGTACAGTGATGCTCATGATTTTGGCCCCGTTGAGAATGACCTCAGGTAGTACAGCATTGTCGTACAAATACTGCAGAATGAAATAGGAGTCGTATCCTTTGAAGTTGTGACAGAGAACGATGATACCCACGTTCTGTTCACTAAAGAGCCATTTGCAGAATTCCAGCCATGTGGTGGGCCCTGCAAAAAGACGCTCGCGCTTTCCACATTGTGAACACGATGCCAATCGTTTCTCAAGCATTTGGTACATACTTTGTGGGCAATGCAGAGATTTGGTTCGTGGATACCCGTTTCTTGCACGCATTCAAAATCAAAGAAGATGTAACTTGTGACGTCATCTTCACAGTTATCGACACTGTCTTCAAGATAATCTGCCTCATTGTCTTGCAGTGCTTCGCCCACTACGCTGTTTTTATTTTCAACAACCGGTCGCATGCAGCACAGGTGATCGGGAAGAACAAACTCCTGGCATACGTTGCAGTACTGTTCTCCGCACCTGTGATCTTTGCCTCTGAAATGTCTACGGCTGACAAACTGACCGCAATCTCGGCACCTGAAGAGGGTCTGGCAAACTGACGTGCCCTGAGTGTTTGGCTTCAGGTGATTTTTGTAGCACGTGCCGGCACAAGTATGCTTCAAACCAATATTCAGCAACAGCTGCATGTGAATGCAACAGAGAGTGTTAAGTTCAATATTAAATCAACTGACATTGTCCCACTTTCTCAATTGAATCTAAATTTCCAGAAAAAAATTTCCAACATATAGTACCAAAGCATAAAATATCAGCAGTCGGGCAGTTCAGTACTTGTAAGCAATCTGAGGCAAAACATATATAAAGTGGGAAGTAAATATGTGTACTGCACCAGAGGTCTACTCTACTTTGAAGGTTTTTTTGTCAACTTTTGTAAAAACTTAAAAAAAAAACACTTTCCAGGTAGTAAAGAACATGATGTTGATGCAGGTCTTACCTGTGCAGCCATGTACACTCTCATTCTCAATGCAGGCGTGAGATGCAAGTACTCATACATCAACTTGTGGAGACGTCAAAGTCCAGGAGAGTGTCATTCCAGCCCCACGTGTCCCACTAATACAACTGAAGCAGTTGGGTCCACTCGATGGGTTGTTTGTTGTACTGTAAATAAAATAAAATGTGAACGAAGTGTTAAAGACGATTTCGTAAACAGCATGAGACCAGTCCTCAGGATTGTGCAGTTTGTGAACAACCTAAATTCAGTGATGCCTGCAAACAATGAAGAATGGTGCAAACTGTACCTATCATAAACTAGATTAAAAAGTTGAACTCATACAAGTGATGTGCACCATAAAAACGGACAAACAAATATCTACACAACTTTGAGTGAATGGGAAAAATGCAGCCCTTTTTCTGTTAGGGTATTGGTGTATTGCATGCACATTATACATGCACATTATACTAAGACTGACTTATGCAAAGCAGCCTTGTCTTGTTATGATAGCCAGAATTCTCAAAGTTATTTCTGGTTGTCTTGATGAGATAAGGGACATCACAGACAAAATATATACGTCTGGTCGTGTCAAAGACTTTGGGTGTGAAGTGCACAACCTCATCAGATGAACTGTGGTCTTGATGGAGACGACAGAATTTACGATTGGGCTATGCTCCATCAGAGACGAGGGCCCGCACCTTCCAGCCGGCTACCTCCAAATGAAGAATTGCCTCCCAAAGGCATGGAAACAGTTGATGGCTTGTCACACCAACTGCTGGGTAATACCCAACTGGGGCATGCAGACTTGTGAAGATTCCGGTGTCCCATCAACACAAGGACACGGGTGGCAATGTCAGGCTCTGCATCACCCCTGCATTTCCTTTCAAAGCTGGCCAACTCGTTTGCCAGGCTCCCAACATCCGTGAATCCGATTACTTTGCCAGACTTTATCGAAACGACAAGACCGTCAAAGAGCAGAGATATACAAGCTTCATGCTCTGTCCTTGCATGAAGCTTGTAAGCCTTGACCACCCTTACAAGCATATCAAAATTAAAGCGGGTCGTGTGGTTGGCGAAATGGCTGTATGGATGTAATGTAGATGGGTGTGGCAATCTGATGAAACCCGTCTGCCGGATCAGGTTATAGGCAGAGGATGATCTGTTTTGAAGCACAAAACAGGTTTCCCCTTCGTCGCCAATTCTTTTTCTTGCTCCCGCAACAGGTGAGCCGGGGTGTCTTTGCCCAGGGCCTTGATCATCTCAGAATCACAGCTTTGCATTGTTCTGCTGATCTGCGCATTTTGAAGATCGTCGACCCCAATACAGTCTTCACAGAACGTAGTTGCCACTCTTTCCTCCAAGGCATTTACTCGACGTATCAGACTTCGCCTCTCCGTCTCCAGCAGTGTCACCTTCTGCTGTACATGTAGCTGCTTCCTCATCATTTTCATATCTGGGATGGTGGATGATGGAGTAATTTCCCGATGGATTTTCATTGGCTGTTGGCCACTTAGGGCATTGAGATTAGACCTGTATATTTGACACACGTTACATCGAGGGCTCCAGTCACTCATCAGCAGGCATACACCCCTACCATGTCTGTACGCTCAGCAAACCGAGAATCGCTGGTGCAATCTGCATAACAGCAGTGTTTATTGCGTGGCATTTTGTCAGTGAATTTCACAATCCTACTCCTACCCTGCCTACCGATCCTATGAAGTGTAAACTAACTGATCGTTAGTCACGCTTACACAATTCTATCACTATTCTATCCGTTGTGTTCTCCGATAATCTGCTGTCGTAACCCCTCTTTCTTGAAGATATGATTGCAGTTTGGTAACAGTCCAACTTTCAAAGTTGAAGTCCATGTACTATACCCATTCTAATTTGCAAGTTGGAGGCTATTTCATGATCTGGCAAAACGTTTTCCACGCAATTTTGGATGGTTACGCTAATAAATGCACACAGTATCAATATCAAATCAGTATATTGTGCTCAATACCTTCCACAGCCTTTTATACGAGGCAGGAGGGTACCAGAGCAGGTACTGTACCAGATAGGACATTCACTGGCAGCCAGCAACGTTCACAGGTGTAACTGCTGGCTGCCAGTGAATGGCAGAAATATCTTCAAACGTTTCACAACTTTGGCAAAACTTGGGCCAAGTTTGTCTGTTAGGAACATGGATCAGTGGACAATTTCTTGCACTCGTTTTTACCTCTTCAAATTTCCGATGAACCCATTTGACAGAGGACGGCAAAACATCCACCCCCACCTTGTGCAGCTTGCATTATCCCTTTCAGTGCCAGCCCTCTCTGTGCTATCCTCCCTTGAATACCAATCTACAGAAAGATAAGCTATTAGCTCGCTACCACAACCTCCATGCTTGCATACTGCCCTCTACGGATACTGTATAGACATAACGTGGCTTCGCCGTGCAGTGAGTGATGAACCAATACTGACATAATGGACTAGTTACAACAAACCTGTAATTAAATTGTAATTTAAACAAGACACAATTACCATTGTTTGACAGAATGTCAAATTTCCCCCTCCCCCCCGGTCTGATTTTGGGAGACTTGGAAGCACCATGCTGGTCTGCTTCTACAGCAACATTGAAGAGGAGGGAATAAGGATTTCTTGTCAACTGAAATAAACGTGAACAAAAATTGGCAAATCATTGACGCCTTAAAGGGATCTTAGGAGTGAATTGTCTCAAAGCATCCAAGGACACGTTGGCTTATCACACGTCTTGCAAGTCATGCAGGCTTGCTTTTGCCTAGCATTGGTGCTGCAAATAATGCAGTTGGCTCCTTTCCTCGCTTTTGCCTGGTAATGCTGTACATCTTCTGACACACAAGGGATGCTCTTGTGCACATGTGTGGCACTTCCACTCTTCCCTGTTGACAGTAGACCTTGGATCAAATAGTTGAACGTCAAATTTGACAGTGTGCGATTGGTGTGAAGATTATCATACGCTATTCTTGCATTTAGAACATGTATGTCTAGAAGAGAAAAAAAAAAAATTTTTCTACCATTTCACCGATCCGTGAGCATGTGCATAGTACAGACACTGTTGCAATGTGAGATCAGTTCCTCCCATATGCTTGTCCTACTCTGACAGTACAGTACATGTGTGTGGTTTACTGATGTTGCGATAACCTGTGGGACTGTTTTGGATTCCGTCTTTGAAATTGGCTGAGAGAAGTTTCAACTTCTTGGGTCAGGTTTTTTTCCTTTTAAGAGCTTTCTTTGAGGACAGAAGTATTCAACAGACATAACATACATGTATATCATTATATTAAACATGCAAGCAAACAAAACATGTGTATACAGACTACGCATGCGCTGTCTTGTAATAATTTTCAAGTGACAATTCAAAGAGGAGCTCCGTACAGAACCATTCTTGTAATAAACATTTGGCTTAGTTGATTTTTTTTTTATCGAAGTGTGCTGCTATATCCAGTCAGTGCAATGTTGTTGGAACCACTGATTCAAAATGAGTTGGACACAACACTCTCAGCCTATACAGGCTCTGATGACGTTACGAACGGCTGAGATTGCTGAAGGGGTAGTCATTGCTGGGTCACATACCGACCTGCCTTTTGACATTAAGAAGTAATGAATTTTGAAGGATGTAATGGCTTCTCTCACAAACTTTCAAGATGCAAGTAGTGCCAGTACCCATGCAGTTGGTCAAATGGGTACATTCGTAGGTGAATACTTGTTCCTGAATGAGTCATTCTATAAATTTTGGGTTCAGAAGTATCTCTTTTGTGTGTCCTCACAACACCCTGATATCAAACTGAAACTCAGTTGACATGTTCTGATGGTAATAGTGATTGCAATCACTTTTGGGAATTTAAGAAAGTACTCTAAACTGAAAGAACTGTATGCCACATGTGACAGGGACACCAAAGATTGGACCTCAAATTCATAGACTGATCCATTTTTTAATGAGTCCGTGAAATGAAAAAAATGACACTGAAGAAAGAGTGCTCCCAAGTCAGTGGTTTGAAACTGGTACAGTGTGGTCAAAGATGGAACAAAGTGCCTGACAAATATGGACTGCTCTGAGTGATCAGCCCAAGCTCATTCCACCCTTTTGAAGGCAATTTGTTGAGGGTCCCATTTTTTTCTGAGGCGAGGGAGAATAAAACAGGATGTCCGAGGGAAACTGGTCTGCCTTGGCATTTCATTTTACCCTTGGCAAAAAAAAAAACTGCTTTACAGTTCACATCAGGAGGCTGGTGTTGATGCACCATTTGAAGCAGTCAGTATTTGTATAACACTTAACCTGGTGCAACAGGTCCACTCAGGATTATTAACACTGTTTCAGAAGGACCTGTACACTGGCTACTGAATCAAATTATCAATGTACAAATGTAAGTAGAAGTAATAGCGTACATGTAAATGGTTAATGGGAAAGAGGCTGGTTGTAAGAATGTGAAGATCAGTCCATTACACCTGTTTTAAAAATTGCAGCACTTGATAAACCTCCATAAAAAGCTGAAAAGGTGATTAAACCACCTACATATGCTAAGATACATTCTTGACACAGTTGTCATATCCGTCAAAATCAGTCAAATTTCCCATATGTGTCTGTGTACACAGGGAAATCAAGTGGAAGGCATTTTTGACTGTTTTTGACAGTGAAAACAGAAGGAGGGATAATGAAAGTAACTTTGTGTTGGCAGACAGCAATATTTTGAAACTGGCCAAATGCCTCTGGATTTGTTTTGGACCTTTCAATCTCTTTGTTGTTCATGAAGATACATGTAAACTGCAAGTGCTATTTGCTTGACCTGTGTGCATTACATGCCCTGAGTTGTACTGCCATATACTTAGCAAACAGCATGTTATAACGCGCGTTGTGTTGGGCAAAAAAAGAGAAAAATCCAAAATTATTTGTTTTTTTCCCAGCACAAATCCATCCTGGGAAGTAGTTAATAGGAAAACCCACTGCAACATGTACATCTGACTTGAACCAGCCAGCCGACACCGGCAAGCTCAGTGGTCGAGTGGTTAAGATGTCTGCACTATTAAGCAGAAGGTTGTGGGTTTGAATCCCACCCAAGTACCCTTGTAGTTTTTTCCCAAGCCCTCGGGGGCAAACACTGACTATACAGTGTTATAACACACCTCGGGCAGGGCCAAAAAAAATCCAAAATTAATTGATCTTCCCTGGCACAAATCCATCCTTGGAAATAGCATGAAAGCTGTGTAACACTTTGCGTTCTAAGCAGAAGGCATTCACTGAATGACCAATAAACTTGGAAGTGGAAGACCAAGCCTGGGACAAGGATGACATCGCTTCTGACTTCATTGTAAGGCTGTTCGAAGGAAGTGCAGCGTGCATGTCAATGAATACACGACCACAAGCGAGTGGAATATTCCTGGTGACTCCCGAAAGGAGGCCTGATTTTCAGATGAGGCAACAACTAGCAAAAGACTGCTTCTACTGGACAGTATACAAAATAATGCCCATAGGCTTTGAGGCAAGAGTGCTTGCAAATGAATACTCACCTTGTGTGGGGACACAGCACTGCCTCAGCTTAGGAGCCGTGGTTCCTGTTAGATCTGATGATCTCTTGAACCCAAGGAAGCATGGAAGATTTGACAGTCTGTTGAAACCACGGAAGATCCGATGGTCTTGAAATCAGGGAAGATCTGACACTCCGTTGAAACCAGGGAAGATCTGACACTCTGTTGAAACCAGGGAAGATCTGACACTCTGTTAAACCCAAGGAAGATCTGACAGTCTATTGGAACCAGGGAAGATCTGATGGTCTATTGAAACTAGCAAAGATCTGACGGTCTGTTGAAACCACGGAAGATCTGACGGTCTGTTTAAATCAGGGAAGATCTGACACACTGTTGAAACCAAGGAAGATCTGACGACAGTCTCCTGAAACTAGGGAACATCAGACAGTTTCTTCACCTTGCAACATTCAAAGCAGCTGCATTCAGTGGATTATGTACCCGGCATTGGTCATCACCTAAGTGCTCGGATTCGTTAGGGGCTTTTCAGGGCAAGTGTACACATGAATTCCATCTGTAATTTCCAGAGTGAGAACTGCATGTACATGTACGGTAGATTCAACAGCACTGAAAAAAGTTGAGGCCTGAAAGTAGCAGTCAATTGAGCTAGGGTACTTAAAGCTCATACTAACAAAAAATATATGGAATCGCAAATATGGCCTTTTCATGCTTGCTGAAGGAAAATGGCATTTTCGAATTTCTGCCATTTTTTTCTCCAACTGTTAAGTGTTTGCTAATATCCCAACAGAACCTTATACCCGTAGCTAGAAATGTTTGGTAACACGGACACTGCAAGTTGGCTTTAAGCCTTGAGGATATTGAATGGGATGAAAAGTGGCAAACGGCCTACGTATTTTCTCAGAACTCCCAATTTGTCTTCTACCCTTTCCTGTGTTTTTACCATCTAAAAAACTCTTTTTCTACCCCTCAAGATCCCTCGAGGTTTTTTTTTGGGGGGGGGAAGGAGGGGAGCCTGTAGGGTTTTGACGTAGGGGAAGGCACTTGCAAAGCTGAGGGGACATTTTAAAGTTGCAGGTTGCACCATGAAGTGCGGGATATGCAAAGTGATGTGGGTAATTCCAGA
>NW_019091416.1:3093929-3111755 GCF_001949145.1 Acanthaster planci
CATTTTTGTGTCCCTGTTACATCTGACCTTTGTTATTTAACATAGAAATATTACCAGAATTTATTTCAAACTATTAGTTTTTGTTTGGCAGGTATTTTTCATTAATTCATCACTTCTGGACAGTCATATGTCAGATGTCACAGGGACACAAAAAAAAGGACCCCTAATTTCTGGAAATACCCATGTACATATCCTGTGATACTCGGACATGTACATTGAGATTGTGTGCACAGGCTACCTTGTGCAACCATTGTGGTGTACATGATACTGTCATGCCTGTACATGTACATCCAAGTTTGTTTGTAAGAATGGAAAAGACTGCATGTTCTTGTTGGTTAATATGTTAAATCAAGAAGAAATGTACATTTACTGGCAGGGCAACCTGGAGTTTTAGTATTAAGCAATAGTAGTAGTACATGTAATGTAGTTGGTTAAGGAGAATTGTTGCTTTTGATGCTGTTGAGTTGGATTTGTGATTTGGGTTGTCCACATTAATGTATTATTCAGCACAGATTTCTTGTGCCTACTTAAGAATTTGAAAAACTGCTTATTTAAGTACTGGTTTTATTCTTATTTCTCTTAATACAGTTTTTAGACACGAAATATCTGATTACCACAGCACAAAGTTTGGTTTGTATTAATTTCATCATCTGTGCATTTCACTGCATGCTTTATTGTACACGTTTCATTGTACGTGTACCAAGCATAATTGGTATGCTGTACGCATACCTACATGTATTATAGCTGTCAACATACCAACTATAGCTGTCAACTCAAGAAGGGGTATTGGTGCTACAAAAGTCGACCACATTATTTACGGAATTGTGAGAGAGGAGAGAGAATCCATGTATACATTGGTCTCAGTCAATCCTAACCAACACTTCACCACCAAGTTTAATTGATTTACTCTACCAAATGTCTTTATCATACCTTGTGCAAGATGTGTTCTGAAGGAGCTCTTCTGTGAATGTTCCAATAAAGTCACCTAACATCTGGACTGTCCTTTTACTCATCAGAACAAAATGTCCAATAAGGCCCAAAAAGGCGCTAGTTTCTGGGCAGCGTGCACATCGCTGTAGACCTGCGCATTTGCAAAATAAAAAGTTTTATTTAGTATAATACAAGTCCAAAAGCTGCCAAACTTGTTTGATTGACCGGAATGGTGCTACTGCATAATTTTAACATGTTTTAGATGGGTTAGGTTGAGTATTGTGTACGCTAAATGAGTCCCTCTAGGCCCCCATACATTACTTTTTTCCGCAAAGCTTGACATGGAGTCAGTCTTCCACCTTCTTCAGCTTCTACATGTATGTGTATAACCTTACCTGAGTTGACTCCACTCCATTACAGACTTGTTTGAAATCATTTTAACATTTCTTTACAATAAAAACTTTAATATTTCTCCAAACCTCGAACAAAACAGTCATGCCACTTTTTGGATGAAACTTCTTGCTTTCTGGCGCAAGTTATCGTCCAATACATTAAAGTATATTTTGGCCAAGCTCTTTGGCTGTTTCTGTATACTTTACGAATTTCACAGTATGTTTTCTGACACTTTTGTTATGAAAGTATTCTTCGCTTTCAAACATAATGTCTTCTGACTTTTGTGCTTCTGAATGATGGTCATAACACTCTTTAACATGTACGTGTATATATCAAGACTAATATGATTTAAAAAACTTGTACCAATAGTTAAACTGTTGTTGCGTAGGTAAGGTGGCAGTGGGTGATTACCTGGTGTGTTGGAAGAATTAAATCTGAAATATGATAAAAGGAAATGTCACATTGGATGCTTGGCTGATGACTTTCTTGTTCAAACCCTGTAGCTCCAAAGGGGTAAATATGCCATGCTCTCTTGGTCTGGAGCATGTTCATGCTGAAAATCAAATACACGTATGCCTTGGCTGATATCCTCCATGTGTGAATGTTCCATCCTCCGTGTGTGAATGTTCCATCCTCTCTGTGCTCTGTAGAACACCTGATATGCATGAATGACCAGTCTATTGCTGTTCACACCGGAGCTTGTGGGAGCAGGTTGAACTGGAGGGTGGCCAACCCTTGGGCTGCCCAGTTCTTGATTGTTTCATTTTTGCGTCCTTTGACATTTGCTTCCTTAAAAATCAAGCTACATCTAATCTTACTATTCCTGTTTGATTTTGTCTTTTACCTTATCTGTATTTCTACATTCCTTTTCTTTGTCTTTTTTCTTGCGGGGGGGATGTAAATGTAGTTTTTCCCTGCACTACGCATTGGTCCTACTTTAACCTACTTTTTCAAGCTCATTGGCCATTTTGGCAAAAACTTGCAAGTGCCCAGTAATCCAGTTGTTTCTGGATTTCATCATCCAGTAGACAGCCCCCTGTTTATTTTCTGTCATCTGCTTTACTGTTCGATCTGGTCTTTGTATCTAGAAAAGTACTTCCAGCCGCGTTACCATCAAAAAACTTGCTGTCACAACTAACACTTTTGGAATCAGCACTGCTAATGCAGTTGTATTGTGCTTGTGAAACGCCTCGGCACATAGCTGCTTTTGATATATTCAAGACCAAAAAGACTTTCAGCCAGAAGCAAGGAACTGTGTTTTTGGCTAGAGTTGCATACCCGGTCCTGAAGTGGCAGTCAGCATTACTGATGGTGTAAAACCTCCCTTGTCGGTGTGAATAGATCTGTAAAACATAACAAGCGTCTTTCTTTTGTGCGCTTGTTGCTGTGGGAGATTGGATTGTGTCCCATATGTGCCTAATTATCATAGGACAGTACTCATTTAAGAAAGCGTTATGTCATACATGTACATACATGTCTATAGAGGTGATGCGTCGTAGCCATCTTGGAGGGCAGTTCTTTTGTTCCATAGGAGAACCTCTTTTGTGCATACCCTTTGGAACAAAAGCAGTGGCCTGCAAGTTGGCAGCCATGCAAACCCTCTATTGAGCCAGTCCTGCTGCAGTTGGGCTTTTCACAACCAAAGTTTGACGTTCATGTACATGTAGTTGCAGGAGTTTATCACCGTTAGTTTTTGTCTTTTTAAAACTGTCCTTAATGTGCTGACAGTTCATGTTGGCCCAAGTGCTATCCTCACTTACATGTTGACTCCTGTTGTGTGATGTACATGTAACACGCCTCACTGTATTTTTTATCTTGCAGGCGTATATGCATAGCTGAAGCATTTCTTACTGCCGACATCTGCTTGAGTACACTGCAGAACGTCTCAGAAGGACTGGTTGTCTATCCAAAGGTGAGCTGATGGGAAAGTCTTTGATTTTGACAGGAGTCCCAATGAATTTGTAAAGAATGGGAGTTAGTGTGCATTTGAAGGTTTCCTGTGGAGAAATGCTTAACAGATACAGATAAATGTTTAGCAGGAACCAGGATAGAAATGGAAAATAGTTTATGAGGAAAGTGCTAGTTCAGTTGTTTTGGCGATGCACCTTTTATTTTCCTGACATTGTACAAACGAGAAGTATTATGTACAGTCTCCTGGAGTTTTAACAGTGCCATTTGGGTTTTTTCTAACTTCCCAATGCATGTTTAATTATTTCTCCTGGTGTTTTTTCGCGATGTTGCTTGATGTTAACCGGAGAAATGTGACACTGCCCATTCATCACTGGTGCTTGCTGGATATTACAGCTTGTCATATTTGTCATTGAACAAACATGCTGAAACCAGCTAAACACTTCAACAAGAAAAATTCCCTTCTGATAAGACCCAGAATGATGCCGCCAAATGCCATGGATATATCACATTGCATATACATGTATATATCTTTTGATGGATATTTGATGGATATCTGATGGAGTCAGCATCCCGCCGATGGAACCCTTCCATGAATGTACCGGTGAGGAGGAGTTGTTCCCATTGTCCTTTCCTTCTCTCTCTCTCTCTCTGCTCTGATGTAGGTGATTGAGAAACATGTGAAGCAGGAGCTACCATTCATGGCGTCAGAGAACATCATCATGGCTATGGTCAAGGCAGGAGGAAACAGACAGGTAAAGCAAGCACCCCCCCTCACCCCTGTAGGGCGCTGCATTCCAGAGATGTGTAAACATTTGCTTATCCACATTTTTAGATTCAATGAAAGCACTTTTTAAGAAAAAGCTCTAAGTGCAGCGCTTGGAAACACAATGCTATCCAGGATTTCCTACTGAATGATCAATTTTTCATCTTTATTCATCAGTATCCATGTTTGTAGTCACAATTTCTGAAAATATAAATAATTATAGAAAGTATATAAGGAAAAAACAAAGCCAGGCCATTACTTGTTTTGGCATTGCGCAACTTGTTACCTTTTTTTTGCAGAACGGGTCACGTTACTGACTTGAAGACTCGTGCATGCCCAAACAAATCACTATATCAAGTTCTTTTGTCTCAAAAAGACCACACTCATTTCTAGTTTTGCCACACCCGTCTCATTCATACACCAATGGATAAAATCTTTGGAGATCCTCGGATAAAACCAGTTGTGAACAGTCATGTGACTTCTCCCTCTTGTTGATTACCTGTGTTGTCCTTGTCTTTATCAGGAGTGCCATGAGCACATCCGCACCTTGGCTCAGGAGGCAGGAGCCGTCGTCAAGCAACAAGGAGGTGATAACGACCTGGTGGAGCGGATACGCCAAGTCGAGTACTTTGCACCCATCCATGGCCAGCTGGACGACCTCCTCAACCCTGCGACGTTCATTGGACGTGCTCCCGAGCAGGTAGTTATGTAGATTGGCTCCATCTGGATCTCAAGGATTTGTCCTTTTTAAATATTCAAGCCTGCATTGAGAAACAGGTTTTCAATAACCTGTGTGCAAAAAGATGGCTTGTGCACCGTGATCAGCCCCGGCACGGACATCTATTAACCACTTGCTGCCGGGTGCTTTTAAAAATGCATTGCACACATATGGGAGGTTTTCAAGATTTTCAGTTTTCAAAATTCTTCAAAAATTCATCATTTCATTTAATGGATGTTTACACCTACACGAATGACTGTTTGGTGGCTACTCTGAGCTGACAGGCAACCTTCATTGACTCCCGAGTATTTCAGCCAGGCCTGCCGCCCAGAGTTGTGAGGTGTTGCGTAATTACCTTTGTCCCTAGTGAATGCGAGTGGCATCTTTCGAACGCGGTTGGATTAGCATGCAGCGGTGCTGTGTCGCTCGTCTGTGGGGCCATGCTGCACTTGTGTCTGCGGTGTTAATCCGCGGGCGTGCTATGCCCAAAATAGTGGTATATTGTTTAAAAACAGTGATGGATTACCTTCGAAAAATGCAAGCTGAAAAATGATGGCAATTCCCAACAGCAGGTCTTTTTTTTCAAGTACTGTCTTTTGTTACATTGACCAGCTCTTTTGTCCCATTTCGGACACCCCGGCTCTGCCTATAAACCCATGGTGCTCAAAACGGGGTTCTTTGACAGCAAATGGTTAAAACTTAACCCCATCTGCATCGGGTCCTCTTCAAGCATTCAATTCCATTGTAGTGGAACAGAATCCAATAAAGCTGAATGGAGATAGCCCTGCCATATTCAACAAAAAGCAACATTTACACAGTCATAGAAACCTATTGTGTTATATACGATGTACCATAACAGAGGTTATGTTAATTTTGGATTTGCCCTGCCCGACGTGTATTTAACACTGTATACTCGGTGTGCCCCCGAAAGCTTGTGGGAAAAAAACCACAACCGTACTCGGGTGGGACTCGAACCCACGACCTCCTGCTTACTAGTGCAGACATCTTAACCACTCAACCACCGAGCTTGCGGGCGTTGGCTGGCTGGTTCGAATCAAATGTAGCCAAGTACGCTTGTGGGTTTTTTTCACAAGCTTTCGGGGGCACACTGGTATCTCAGAGGCTGTTTTTGTTATTTGAATTTAGTTACAAAGTACAACGAATGTGCAGAAGGTTTACTGGAGCCTATCCCAGTGATGCAAAACTTGCCCTCTGAGGACATGTTCATGCATTCCTAACCTCTATGCCAGCAGCCCTGGTATGTGTAATTACAGAGGACCCTTTGTGGCTGGTACTTTGCATCCTATTGCCATCTTTTAGAGCAAGAAATCTGTTTGTTGGATATCTGTGTCAAATTTTTCTTTTACAAACCCTTAAATTAGTGTCTGTAGTCAGACCCTTAAATAACAGGTAAATCTGCATCAAGTATTCATAGAATCGCGTCCAAAATGGTCATGCAGAACTCAAGCTTGTGAGACCTGCTTCCTTCAATCAATGTATCCATTTGTCAGACCCTTGTGTTGCAACATGCCTGTCATTTTGCTGATGATATGGTGGTGAGATTTCACGAAGGTGTATCAAATGCGGCCCAGAATGACCCTTTTGGGGGGATTTATTTATACTTGATGTTTCTTATCTATTTCACTTTTGTTGTAGGTGACAAGGTTCCTTCATGAGGAAGTCAACCCTGCAATCAAGCCCTACCAAGACAGCATGGACGTGACATCAAAGCTAAATCTTTGAGATCTGACAGTTTGGACATAGGCGCGTGCCCAGCCACCAAGCTGCAGGGTCTTTTTTGTTGTTGTTCAGCAATGCAGTATTTACTTTGCTCTTCAAAAGAGCACAAATCAGTCTTGAAATAAATTCTGTTAAAAGTGGGCGTGAGAGGATTTTCTTTAATCATGTACTACACAAGATGATTGACACATTAACACTTCGGGGAATTTCGAGACCGTAAACCTGTAACTTGCCATGGGCAAATTGGTCTAGTTTGTATTTTGTAATGCAGGTCAGGTGGAATATTTCTTCATGTAGTTTTGCACAGGTGTGGAGTTCTGTGTACATGCTATTGGCAGTACGATGCCAAACCTATTTCAAGGCATCCAAAGATGCTGACGTGCATTGTGTGGTGTGCATTAGCAAAGATCTCTCCATCGGGTTTGCTGTGGCGTGGCGCTGCTGAATTTGCCTGTGTGAGGTCATACAGCACAGCGCCTACAATGTGAGTTATCTTAACAGATCTAACATCACCTGCCAGTTACACCACCATGTAGTGAGCTTGGGCCACGTTATAGTGTTTGAAGGTACATGTACATGTATGTTATTTTGGCAATCATCGTTCTTTTTACAGCACCCAAGGTTGAAAACCAAAGCACACTGGTGCATAGCATCGATTCTGTCTTGCCCTTATCAATCTTCAGTCCAACTGTTTGCCGAGATGTACAGAAGTGTTTGAAAACATGCATTTCTTGAAATTTAGATAGAACAACTTGAAATGTAGAGAATACTGATCTTAGATCCATCAGCAAGCTAAATGAAAACAGGAGGGTTGCATGTGGTATTGTAACGCCTTCAAGTGGGGATGCACCGCAAAGGGGTGTGACTTGCAGCAGAAGAGATGCATTGGTATGTTCAACACACATGTGATTTTTCTTGATACAGGTTGCTAGTGTCTTTGTGCAACTCAGCGTTGTCAGTTTGGGGGAAAGCAATCAATTATGGCAAAAAAACAGTTGCCTCAAGGAATCAGAAGAAGGTATAAATGGGATAAAAACCGTGTCTGAAAACATCTTTGGGAGTAATTTGCTTATGTATTTTAAAGTACCCGCACAGTAAAAATTTAACATCGAAACTGTTATCAACCTAAGAATTGAGAACAAACTTGATGCTTGTTTTTCTTAAAAATGGACTGAACTGTAGATAATAAAACTGTAAGAGGACAGCCTTGGTGTCTTTAGCCGTCTCTCTTGAGGACGGGCAAATTTGAAATTTGGACAGCCAGTTTTTGTTTGTTCAAAATCGACAAGCCTTTTTTACTTAAATCTTTAACACTGGTGAATAGGTCTTGACATATCCTTCCAAAACTCTGGATGCGTCAGTTTGAAACACATTTCCTGGGCAGTTTGTGACCTTTGCTAGGAAGGGCAAGACAGATACTTTAGTCCTAGATGAAACACTAGGCACCCTTCCTATCTTTTGGTTTGGGGAGGGCTAGGTTAAAACTAACTAACTGAATTGGACCGTTAGCTTGCGAAGGTCTTCCCTCCATTTTCGTTTTTAAATAGTATTTGGAACACTGTGAAAATAGCTTTTTTTTTTACTTGCAGACGCGGGATATTATAAAGGTTCACAAATTCCTGCCGCTGAGCTGTGACTAGCGTGTATAGCAATAAAGTGCTGTTATAGACACTTTTTGCTTGTGTGTATTCCATGTCAGACATAAGAAACAAGCCTGCACATGCAGTGGGTGCCCTTCTTGCTTATCGAGTAGACAGTTACAAGTCCCATCAAATTTACAAGTCCCACACTTGAGTGACAAGGGGATTGTACCCGACGGCTTGATGAACCAGAGAAGCTGCAAAGTGCGCGTCGCTCAAGGATGAAAGGGCTTTCATTCAAAGCCCAGGCCCTATAGCACCTATCCAACTGGACAGAATTCATTTCCGTTCACATCAAACCATATGTCCTGAGTAGGGGCTCTGGTGAAGGGTCGCGACCTCTGAACTGTTGAAAGACATCTCGTGGGTGTGTGCCGCCACCGAGGGCCAAGATGGTGTCTCTGAATCTGCAACGGTGATGACAATTCTAAATCGGTCAAAATACCACTACAAAATTTCTTAAATCAGGTACAATGCCAACTGCACATTGTCTTGTCAACTACAAATCAGACATGCTCGGGTTTTACAAACCAATCTTGACATGAAAAGTTTGGGAGTTGTCTGTATGATCCAATGTTCACTGCAGTGTTTGCCTGTCAATTGGCCTCACACCAACTTGGAACCTATAGAGGTTGTGCATGGCAGCAATGTTTTCCGGTGAGAAATTTTTGTTCCACGTGGATACACCTAGGCAGACCTTTTGTACTATCCCTTTGTAACAATTCACAAGACCAGTTACTGCTACGATGGCTGCCATGCACAACCTCTGTATAAATCAATGTCAATGTCTTGGCAAATTGCCTGAAAAAAGTTTAATTTCGACCAGTTACCTTTTCAGTAACCTGGCTGAAACTGTTCAAGTTCGGTGCTCCTGAGAACTCCGATTGATCAGAATTTTACAACGTGTGCTCATTCCATTATTGAATTACCTCCTGCCAACTTGGGCAACACTCTCCTTGTTATCTAGACCAACCTCTTCAAAGGCACTGAAGGCATCTGCTGCCATAACCTAGAGACACAAAGACAAGAATACATTCAACAATTCAATTTAACCCCTTCACGGCGGGATTATTTTGACTGCAACTGCTGGGCTGTGGTATACCCTGAATGGAGGGCTTTGTCCAGCAGCAGGCCCCATTGAACCAGCAGCTGCATGGTGAATAGACTGTATGTGTGGTATGCACTCATCCTCGCACAATGCTGCCGTAGTAGCAGTCCTCCGTAGCGAAGGGATTAATTGTACAATTTCAGCTTCCCCCCTCTGTCATGATTTCAACTGTTATCCGGTTCGTAAGTGTGACGTCACTTCACTTTAAACGACGCCCACTGCACACGTGCACTGCACATAGAGTTACATGCATTGATTGCCGTCTACATGGAACCATGTAACCGGAAGTTAACGCGCACCATCAGCGATTGTCCAACGAGAGCCTGCAAATCGTGGCGCGTTTGCCTTTGTGACGAGGTCCCTTACGAACCGGATACTTTTTTTTCTCATTTACAAGTGGTAGCGCTCCACTTATGGGCAGCATCTGATGTATTTAGTTACTGGTGGAAATGAACCGCGAGGTTTAGGAACTAAACTTCGCTGGTTCTGGAACGGCTAACCAAGTGAACACTCCCAATCATAATGGCTCTGAGCAGGTGCTTCTGCTTCAGGCGGATGGCATATGCATGTATGGGAAATGCATCTAGCCACTAGGTGGCAGCAAACATAGGTGTATGCTGTTTCCAGTCGTAACCAAGCAATTTGGACATGGATTCATAATCCTTGGTACAGGGGGGATGGTCTGGACAAACAAAATTCCATTTAGGTCTGACGATGCCACGACTGGAGAAAGTATCCGCTCTGTGTAGGAACAAGACGTGGGGCCATTTTTAGAGGAATGACGCCCCCTGTGCATGGAAAGCAGAGGTTCATGCGCTTTGGCACTGAGTGCACTGAGCAGACATAACCAATTTCTCTTGAAATGTACAGTGTTCATGTGCACATCAAGTTGAAATCGTTCCCACCGTTGATCAGAAAAAAAGCTGACACCAGAGACCCCAGTCTGTATGGTCAAAGAGTCGACCCATTTAACTGAGTTGTGCGTCTTACCTCGGCCCATTTGTAGGAGTAGTACCCGGCAGCATAGCCTGAGGCAAAGATGTGCTGGAACGAGCAGGGGAATCTATCCTCCTATAATTAAGAAGAAAGCGAAGGAATTTTGATTAACCACAACTCCGTGATTGTTCCCAAATCCTCCACTGCACAGGCGACCCCCCTTGCACATTCAACCTACTCTTAGAATGTCACAGGGCACAGAGGTCAGGCTCTGTTTTACTTGACGGTGCAAATCCCTCTGAATCATCAGAAGTAGATTCTGAAGGCTTTGGGAAATTTAGGTTAAGAAGTTTGCTCCATGTTCATCTTTTTGGCCCTTTTCTACCAACACAGATATTGACCAACTGTAACCATGTTAAGCGAACAGATTTCTGCCCCTGCCTCTCGTAATGACCGATGGAAGATTTGTTTCCATTGCAAGTATTTCTGACACTTTTAAACAAGACCTTTTCATCCCTCCCACAAAGTACTAGTTGGACAAACATGGTGGAAAATGGTACAGTTGATTGTCCAGTTCCGCAATTTGGCCAAGTTCCACAATTCAGAAAAAAACGGGTCATTTTCAGAAAGACAAAAGTGCTGGGAACTTGATTCATACTCCCCTGAAATAGTTTACTAGACGATCTTGCAGAAAAACAATTTTGCTCACAGAACTGCTGCCATAATCATCGGCAATCATCGTTTTTTGCCAATTGCAGTTCACAACTGCATTCGGCACTCTATTAACCACTTCCTGCCGGGGAGCCCGGTTTCAGGCACCATGTGTTTATATGCGTGGCCGGGGTCTCCGAAATCAAAGGGAACTGGGCCTTGTAACAAAAGACAGTTCTTGGAACAAAAGACCAGACTGCAGGGCATTACCGACATTTGTTCACTCTCAATAGTGGAGAAAATTCAGCCTTGTTTTGAAACATTATACCACGGTTTGGGGGATTTAGTGCGAGCGGATTACCACCGGGGACAAAAGCGCTCCACCACCGCAGCGATGAGTCACACAGCACCGCTGCACGCTAATTTGACTCCTATTGAAAAGAGGTCAGCAGCGCACTGAGCCAGGTTTGTGAACAAAAGAAAGTTACATAACACCGCACAATCTGGGCTCTTTTTAAAAGGCTGCAGGCCTGGCTGAAATACTCTGGCGTCAATAAATTTGTCTGTCGGACTAGAGTGGCCACCAGACAGTAATTCATGTGAGTGTAAACGTCCATTAATTGAAATGATGAATATTTGAAGAATTTTAAAACTTGAAAAAGTTCCGAGTATGTGCGCTGCATTTTTCAAACCACCCGGCAGCAAGTGGTTAAACGATCATCGCGGTGATTTTTTTTCAAACCAAAATCCGTTCTGCTATTGGAAATTATCAGCTATTCCATTGTGAAAATGAGTTCTATACATTTTCAAATGTATATGTTCTGGATACAAAAATGACTGCAAGATTTTTGCCGATGCCGCAAACAAATTTACATAACATAACTCTTTCAGTGTGCATGTGGTGCACGTCCTGTGACAGAATAACAAGACCTACCAATGGCGCGGTTTGTGGAATCGGCAAATGTTTACGGAACTGGGCAAACTGCCAACCACCAAAACAGCTCACTAGCATTCATCTTTCAAATGACTTTACAAAAAGTGTGAAGTATGATACGTAGCTGCTTAATTCCCAGATATTACTGGATGAAAGCCTTTCCATGTAAATAAGTTTTCCAGGCACCTGGGACTGTCTCTGGAACCAGTCAATCAACTCCTTAAAGTGACGCATAGGTCACAAATTTAGCATTAACCCTAACAGTCCCAAATCCTCCAATTTCAATACGAATTTACGTACACCCTAGGAGGTTAGGGTTTACATATCACAAGTAGGAAATAATCGAAGATGATTTGAATTTGTGACTTTCGGACACTGCAAATTATAAAGTCAGACAAGCCATTTTACCTGCAGTGGCTTCGTGACAGTGTATTCATCGGCAGCTCGTCTCATAACGTCCATCCAGTGATCTGTGCTGTAACACCCACAAAAACATGTAACACAATAAGACCACTGGTGACTGCATTCCTAGGCCATATGGAATGGCCAGAGTTGTTAAGTAGGTAACTTCTTGGAGAAATATTGAGTATACAGTGCTTGAGCTCTGTCAAAGTGGCTTGTGGAGAACAGGGCAATCATGTTCCATTTAGACAACCAGTCCAAAAAAATGATTTCCCAGACACTGATGGTGTGGAAAAAAACACACATGGAATTCCTACCACTAATGGAAAGTGCTTTGATCGTAGTTAAAAGCTCCCTGTAAAAACCTCTCAATTTAAAACCCTTTTTATTACTAGTAAACTGATACATGTATGTCACAGCGGCGTCTCACCTTGTGTGCAGTTCAATATCCATGGCTGAGAAGTACAGCTGTCGCAGCATTGCTGACCCTGCCCTATACTTACGAGCTGAAAATCCAGATCAAGAAGAAACTCAGATCCAACCTTTGACTATGGCTGATAGATTGCTGAATGACTACTGAATAAATTATATTGACCAAAAAAACTCGAGAGTCTATAATCACTCCCCGATTCATCCCCTGAGAATCTTCATAATTAACAACCGTGTGGGAAACTAACAGGACCGTCTTTGTGCTTCAGTTCTCAAGTCCCATTCAAGGGGACAGTGGCTGAGCTCTACCAACAAAACCCTCCAAAATCTGATTATTTAAAACGATCTGAGATGGTGAGAACCTCAGGCATTGATCATGTCAGTGTGCTGGCTCATGCATGCATAAAGTGAAGTCTCTGCCACTTTATTTCAACAGAATGGGTACAACAGGATTCAAGTGCACTTCAGGAACAAGGACGTTATGCATTTTGCTTCTGAGGACATGGGTCCTCACATAGGGATTTGACAGTTACCTTTAACCAGCTGGTCAAACAGTGAATCGGGCAGCGGTTCCCCTGTCTGGTAGTGTCGGCTGACTGCCCTCATGGTCCTTGCATCATACATCCAGTTCTCCATGAACTGAGACGGTAATTCCACGGCGTCCCACTCCACGTTGTTGATCCCCGCTGCCCCAGCATAAGGCACCGTTGTCAGCATGTGTTGCAGGCCGTGACCAAACTAACGCCACAAAATGTCAGGGAAAAGAAATGTACCTTATAGAACAAAGCCTTTGTACGAAAAAAATATTAGGAGCGAGACGTCTGTGGCAAAAATGCTGCCTACCAGAATGGCCTGGAGTGTACAAACCTCAAAGGTAAGAGGGCCTGAAATGTAGATCCTTGCAAGGCGATCCTCCTCTGAGAAGATTTATTCAGAAAACAACGGAAGTGCTGGATTTTTTTAAGTTCAAGGTAAACAAGTTGAAATTGACATGTACCTGTGCTGACCACTCAGCATTACAAGAAAGTCATTCAAAGGTTTCAGCTGCTAGCTTATCCTTGCCTTGTCATCTTTAGCCCACCCATCCACCCCCCCTTCTGTCTTACCTCATGGAACAGTGTTTCCACTTCCCGGAATGTCATGAGGGACGGTTTGCCTTTTAGGGGCGGAGTCTGGTTGCATACTAGGTAGGCAACCGGTTTGCGATTCAGAAGTTCACTCTTACCTGCACGAAAGACCCCCCCAAAAAAATTAACAATCATCCGAAAGACAGCAATGGCAGAAGAGACTTGTATTCACTATAACTTACACATTTGAGCTGACGTGGATGTGATATGGCTGAATAGTGATCCCATGAGTAACGAAATTGTAAACCCCATGATGTTTCAGTGACTTCTTTAACCAGGGTTTCCCCTTAGCGGTCGCCCGCTAGCCAAATGCGAGTGAAAACAGTCACGGGCGAGCCAAAACACTTCCCTCAGTCGTCTGGCGGGCAAGTTAAAATATGTACACGTTCCTTGTTTTTCTGATGTGATTAAACAAACTAAAACAAAGTCTTGATTTCAAAGTTTTACCTTTGTCTGTCATGAATGTAACTTTATTTTATTGGAATCAAATAAACCCCATCATCGCTTCCCACTTGCACCTGGAATCCCGTATTGTGTGCTGGGACTACGTGTACATTGTACCTAGTACCGATCATCAACACATCAATGATAGTTTCTCCAGTAGTCAGTGACCTCTATACATGACCGATATAATTAACATACAATTTGAACTGGGAACCAGATACCAAAAACCGATACTGCGTCCAGAGACTGGTGCAATCTGGTTTGTAAGTGGCTTCGTTGTACCACTGATCGCAAGCCCCTCATTGGACAATCATGCTGGGTGAGGGAGTAGGGAATGGGAACCAGTCTACCCACAAACCGCTATCAACCCATGTGATAGCGGTTGATAGAAACGTCTTGGTGGACCAACCGTCTTAAGTCAAAAACCTGCTTTAATTGTTATTCTTTTTAACACATTTCATGGGCTAGTAAAAATCTCTGCGGGCTAGTAAAAATCACAATTTCCAGTGCTGGAGACGTTGGCTTTCTATGCATGGCCAGGGATCCCGAGATCGGACAAAAAAGGCACTGGGCCTTGTAACAAAAGACCGGACTCGGAACGAAAGACAGAGCAGCTGGGAATTGCCAAAAATTTTCAGCACAGGCATGGCATTTTCAAAGGTAATTCATCATTATTTTGGAACAATATACCACTGTTTGCAGCATTCAGCACCCACGGATTATCAGTGGGGACAAACCACTCTAGCACACCAGTGACGAGGGACACAATAACGCTGCACGCTAATCTGGCCAAATTTGTAAAGACACCAATACCATTCAGCAACGCACTGGGCCAATTTCTGGAACAATGGAAATTACGCAACACCGCACAATTCTGGGCTCTCTTTACTGGGCGGCAGGCCTGGCTGCAATACCCCAGTGTCAATGGAGGTTGCCTGTCAGATTAGAGTAGCCACCAGACAGTCAGTTGCGTGGGGGTAAGCATCCAGTAAATGAAGTTATGAATTTTTGGAACAATTTTGAAAAGGAAAATCATGAAAAATTGTCCAGCAACTCATCCTCCACGTGCAAACTCCACCCAGCAGGAAGTGGTTAACATGCGACATCTCAAACTGGTTTTAAATTTGACGCCCAATGCCCACAACTTTCCACAACAGGATTTTAGCCATGCTGCCCATCATTATAGACAGCCCAAGTCCACAAACACTGCTTTCCAAGGTTGGTCTTTGGCAAATTTGGCTCTTTGGGGTTTTTAGCATAGGAGGAATGAATCCGACGCGCACATCACAACCTACCCGAGAAGCACTCACCGAAACAAACATTCATCCAAGCCCCGCCTCTTTTCTCAGCCGGTCTGATGTAGGGGTCCAAAAAGAAAGAAGCTATATGTTCACCTGCAGGGGCAAAATATGAAATAAATACTACTTAAAATCCATACAAATTTCCAGAGAGCAACTTGGGAGAAATGTCTGGACTGACAGTGCTATCATAAAGGACTGTGACCATCAAAGCAACTGGAACCCCTCCTATGCCATCCCCCCTTACATGTTGGGGTAGAATCTTTTCCACGTTCTCCAAACTCCACCGCTGCTTTCATTTTTATGTTGATCCCACAATATTCATCCAACACTCCTATGGAAACTTGATTTAGATTTGGCAGCGTTAAGGTTGGGAGCGTTTTTCTTTGTCCACAGCAAAGTGAATCCCTTCTCAGTGAATCTATGGCTGCGAAGGCAGCACGTGAACAGACTGTCAATTTGCAAGACAAGCCATGAAAAAGGAGAGTTCAACCTTATGTAAAATAGATTCTCTGACAGTGTTAATGCCTCTCACATCGGCACGTACCATGCTTAGCTCACGTATATATGTGTAGGGGCCCACCATACAGTAGATTATGCCCCCCCCTTATTTTTTCTTGAGGAGCAACTGTTTATTGCAGCCCAAGCTCCATGTGACTGTTTCATGTAAACCACATGTGATGACAGGGAACGGTTGAAGGACTTCATGGTGAAATTGATGCATTTTCCTGTGGGCCACTGTAGGGTTGTGTGAGATCCTTTGTTCTGGGGTCATTCTGACTCCATGCTTTGACCAGTGAGCACATGAACATTGACTCCTACACCACTCAAACCAGTCTCCACTTTGCTGTGTCATTTTTACAGAGTTCATCATTTTTAATGGGCATCTCGGAGTAGCAACTCTCTTGCTACCTGGGGTGCAACATATGTATCAAACATATATGAGGATTTTACAAGCCAGTTTTACCTTGTTCGTTGAGTATGTTGAAGAACCTGACATCTTCATGCCACGTCTCTACAGTGCCATCGGCAGGCTGGATGGAAATCATGACAAACAATCAAAGATTTCTCCGTGTCAAGCCGTAATTAAATGAAAGAAAATGTCAAAAAAAGAAATAACCCACAGAGAGATATCGTGGTAAGTAAGTAACATGTGACAAAGTGACAGTATGACAACTTATCTTCCTGTTTTAAGTGAGACTTGCTCTGTGTATTGAAATAACTACTTGGTTGTCAAGAGCCTTTAGTGTGGTACAACCTTGACCAATGAAATCTCTAGAATCAAGTTCCTCAACACAACTGAATCGAATTTCAAGACCAGCAGAGCTGGCAATGATAAGTTCTGTGCATTATCAAAGGAGCATTTTTTTGGGACAGCAGCCTACCACAATTGCTCAGACAAGCCACACAGATGAGAGTTTGCGACATCGTAGTCGGGTCACTCACTAGTCGTTCAAACTCAATCGCAAGACGTCCAAGTCACAAGTCAAGTCACAAGCCAAGTCATATGAATGACTGAGGTAGTGTTTGTCACTGTCCAACCACTGTTTAATACTTCTGACAAGTCGTGTAGCTGAATTGTGACCAAACACGTCACATGACTGTTGATGGACTAGAGGTGAATTCCACTACAAAGAGACTGCCATCTCCGGTCACCAAAACCAATGTTATTGGCAATAAACAACTAGTTCAAAGTCTCATCATGGTATACCTTTAGTGGTTACCTTCAAGTAGACAATGGTTATCTGTCCTCTATCTGTCCAAGCACAACATGGCACGATATGCATGTTTGTTTTACCTTGATTTGCACATTGAAGAGAAATGACGTTAGGTTGAACATTCCCTCCAGGACGTGCGGCAGAGGGAAGTAGGGCCTTAAATCCTCATCATTAAATCTGCATATTTAGAAAAAATGTTATTTGTATTATACAGAATGAAATTGGTTCTGATTACCACTGACCCTAACTATTCTAAATCCTTCATAATCCACTGGAACATTTTGGACATTAGTGGGATAGCACAATGTACGGCCCAGTTGCTAATTAACACAAAAGGCTTGATAAACTCTTTAAATTTGACATACAAAAAAGTGTGCAATTGGGTTCTCATAAAATGATGGACTTCGAAGGATTCAGAAGAATTCTAAAAAAAGCCTGGGTTGAGTTTTGCTGGTGACAAAAAACTTGAGTGGGTTTCGACATCATTCTACAGATGCTTGACTTTTCACCATTTCTGAGCTTGGAAGTCTCTTGTAAGTATCTGCAAGGACCAATTCATAGCTCACATGAATGCAAATACAGAGGAACTTTTGAGCTCCAGGTTCATGGTAGAATGTGCTGATGTTGAGAAGTGTTCAACATTCAGTGCCAATACAAAATGGCATTCACATTGAGTATATTACG
>NW_019091416.1:3117907-3133576 GCF_001949145.1 Acanthaster planci
TAGATTATAATGTACAATTGTGTGCATTATTGCAACTGATTTTGTATATGGTTTGTTCATCGACAATCTGCCAGTTGATACAACCGAATGTTCGGACATTCGATCAAATTGAAGGTTGAATACTCGAATAGTGAATTATTCGAATCAACTCAGCCCTACAGAGTCATTATTTTACTAATAAGCAGTGACTGGCAAACTTTCTAGCCCCCAGTAACTTAGCAAAAGAATAATTCTCAAAGTGTAATAAAAAATCCCACTTAATTATTGAAACACTACAAAATGAATGTGAAAACTAATGAAGCAAATGTGTATTTTTAGGCAGAAGCTGAAAAAAGGGGCAGACAAGTGAAAGGTCTATAGCCGTCAGATAAACACTGCAACTGTGACAGTGTCTCACTAGCGTCATTTACGATGCCGCGAGTCATCGTGTGAAAATTCACCTTCATACTGAGACTCTAAAACCTCTAGCCCCTCTTCAAAATCCCCCACGATCTGGTTGATGGCGGGGACAACGTGCTCCACCTCAATGGACCTGAAACTTGGCAAGCCCTCGTCGTAGCGAAGCAGGGGATTCCCTCGCCCGCTCTGAGCAACCGTGGAGCACTGGGCAACGGAGGGGCCACCGATGCGGGGAGAGTACCTGGAGACGAAGAGACGAAAGTCACTTATGGCCGGGCAGGATGGTTGCCATGGCGATGTGGAAGCGGAGCTTAATTCAAGGGTTAGCAGAAGTGGCATGAGCGCAAGATGTAGTGCTATCAGCAACCTGTGCAACGCAGTGATACACCAGAAATATCTTTAGTGGATGGCAGGGGAGTTCAATATTCTAAGGCCAAACAAAACGAACCATGTGTTTCCTAGCACGTTGAAAAGTCTGGCAAAGTAATTGGCTATTATTTCTCACATTTTTTACCAAAACGTTTAGGGTGAGATGATAGCCAACTGATATTTTGTGTGTGTAGCCTACCTATGTTTTTTTTTACTCAGAATCTAATCACACTATAGGGGTACCCTTTGTTTTAACGGTTAGGTCTAACTTGTGACAGACAGATTTCTGGTCATTCATTTTGCTAAAGTTAAAAGTCCACCTGCTGCCATTGAAACTAGCTACGCCCTCTATAAATCTTTATTCATAATTTTTACAATCTCCAAAAATACCAAGTTATCAAATCTGGTAGTATGATGAAGGCCCTCACATCATGGACCAAAAAATCCCCCGCTACCACGAACATTCATTGGAGCAGGGTGGACTTTGGACCTCACCGTTCTGGGGGTAGGGCCTTTAACTTGAATTAGGCATAGGCCTACGTACATGTACATTTAATTTCCTGATGTTATGAGCATAGGCCAGGGGGTCAGCTAACAATGCCTTTTTTCAACATCCCCCCCCCCTTTCAGTTTCAAAATCAGCTGGCCCGCCTTCAGTCGCACTGGCATGACTGTGGCCTGGCAGTACGGAGTCATGACTGTGGCCTGCCTAGCCAGGCAGTCACTCATGGCAGTGGTTCCATCATAATCAACCATTTTCAGAGTCATCTTTTATCTACCATTCATTCCATCTTTT
The DNA here is from genome assembly GCF_001949145.1 of Acanthaster planci. Next base: position 3,119,472 of record NW_019091416.1, read on the forward strand.
CTAGAATTACATACATGTAAGCCTACCAGTTCAGAGAATGTTGGAGTCTAGCAAGTCGGTGAGCAGCCCGCATAGTAGCCAATCTTCTAACAAACTGGAAGTCAAAACAGAAAGAACCTGAGAGCCGAAAACGTAATAACCTAGGCCCCACTACGGCAATAGTGCAAAATAAATTCACAAAAATCACGTTGACGAGTGAACAGAGATACCTAGCCTTCTCCCGTCATTTGTGGACGACCGTATTATGCAGTTTTAAGGTACCAGTCTTGGTCGAGGAGGATTGCAAAACATCGCAGACGCCCTCTACAGACTAAACAAATTTCGCCGAATGGTGGACAGAATGCAGACCCTGACTTTCAACAGACTGGGGTTGTTGGGGTTAATTTCGCATTAACATTGAATTGCCCGTCACGGTACATTCTGCTTTCCCCCACGACAGTTCATTTACTTTACAACTATGCAATCGTTAATACTTTTTAATAATTGATTTGATCACGTTATTAGATAAATTTCCACGGAAAACTAGGTAAGAGAGAGTAGGAATTGAATTCAAAACCGTTCTTTCCCAAATACTACACTTGGGCTTGACCAGTGGAACTATTTGACTCATTTTTTATGTCTCCTGACTTTCCTGGTGTCTGTGCTTCAGAACCTAGTCTGACATTATGCTTGCCGTGCGCATGGTAAGTAAGACACAGCCAATTATTTCCCGAAAACGAGGACTATAACTGAAGTTAATTGAGTATTTTCCACGCAAATCTTATATTGGCTAAGGGGCCCGAAATATTTTAGCTCTCAGCTTTATTCACAAAAATCGGCATCCACACAGTACAGAGTTTTCATCCCCAAGGCTTAGCCTGGAGATATTTCATTTTACTTGCGATAATATTCTCTTCCCCCTTTAGCTCTGAGTTAGCTTTGTGTGACTTGAAATTCAAAACCAGAACCTGGCCACGGTGAAAATTGCCCAACGCAGTCTATTTCAGTACACTTATTTCAGTTGGGATTTAAATTAAGTTCCTAAGTGCACATGTTGGGCGCAATCGGTCGATCTTGCGGCAAAATCTGTCGATCCTTCAGCCAACAACCCATTTCCTTTTTTTTTCTAATTCACGGCTGTGGAAGATTGTTTTGAAAAGGGGGAGTACAGTCGAGATTTCCTTCAAGATCGACCCATAATGCAGCGTGATCGACCGACTGTACAGATTCTGGTCGACCGTTCGCGCCCAACACCCTAATATCCCCAGCCCATGATGGTCTGTCGATTAAAGGCCTGGACGCCGGGTGAGGCGAAGGCCCATCGCGTTACGCTTGTCTTCCCGTTCCAGGCAAGTAGAGCTCCTGAGTTAATGCAGCGACTGTTCTGTGAATTCAACCAGCTTCTGAACAAAACCACAAAGAGAAACGCAACAAAATCACTGACATTGACTGACTGATCATTGCCACATTTTTGAAGGTGGATGGAGGATAAGTGTCCGTTTAGTGTTGGTTTGAAACATTGGAAACAAACCCGGCAAGGATCATTAAGTCGAGGGACAGATCAACAACATTAATCCGCTCCGAGCACGAACAAAAAGACGTCGTGTTTTGAGATGAAATCGACAGTCGTTTGGTATACAGACATACGTTTATATGTCTGTGGTTTGGTGCCACAGACACTGGGTTTACTTATGTCTATGACTGCATCCGAGTCTCTAGGTCTAGGTTTTCGCTCCATTGGAAATGCGTGGAAACGCATGGACAGTAGACCTAGCCGTAGCTCTGAAAGCCCGTTTCGGCCAGGGCCCCAAGCTTGGTACGCACTCACCGCATAGGCGCGCAAGTTTATGCACGTTTGACACGGAGCACGCTGAGTCGAGTACGCGCAAATATTATAGACTTTGCGTGTATGCCGAACACGTTCAAGAACCCAGTTGGAAAACTTTGGCCGTGTCCGAAACGGGCTTCCAGAGCTACGGCTAGGTCTATTGTCTACGCGTCTCCACGCATCTAATGGAGTGAAGACCTAGACCTAGCCCTAGGTAAGAGATTTGGATGCAGCCTTAGTACCATCTGTCTCGTTCTTTCGCCGGTGAGGGTGCACTTCAGCTCAGGGCGGATTGAAGAAGCAAAACTTCTTTCTCAAGTGCTTAACTCTCCAGATTCTATAATTTCAATATTTTTTGAAGTGTTTATAAATAGTTATCACACCAGTCAGTGCAAGGAAATTGCCGGTACCACATAACAATCTTTAGTGATACTCACTCATTAACTTCACACAGAGATTTTCGTGTATAGACTAATCTGATTGGACGCCATAACTGCGGTGGCACCGCACTCATGTGCACATTCTTCAGCTTGACGCGCGCGTGCATTTGGCAAATCACGACACCCTATTGGTCGAAGAGGTATGTAACGCGCGCGTATCACCTGTCCATTCCACGAGCGTTGTGCCACCGCAGTAATGGCTTCTCATTCTGGTTGTCGAATTCCACTTATACCAACCTCGTTCCCACGGGTACGATCTTGCCATGCCATGTTGGCTCCCACCATGCCTTGCCCGTCTAGTGAAGGTACGCGCACGCAACGCATGGTGTCGAGGTTGGTTAACAACCTTCCTTCAGTTTCACTTTACCGCAGTTCATTCTGTTCACAGCCACAGCACGTCTCAATCTATTTTTACCTTTGCACCTACACCCTATTCCCTGAATACGTTGAGATTCTCTGGACCCCGTCTTTGGAATAGTATTGATGGTAATATTAAGTCACAGTCATCTCTGGGATGCTTTAAGAGTAACTTCAAGAAGCACCCAGTTTCTGATTATCTGAGGTAGCTCCTTCTCTTTTATCATTCTAATCATCGTTTTCTTCTTCATTCTAATCATCCTTTGGTTCTAAATGTTTTTAGTGTTTGGTAATTCCACTTTTTGTTACATCTCGGTCTGTTGGTTCGTCTTTGCTTTGTTTTGTGTTTGTCCGTGTTTTGTTTTGACTGTACCGTAACTGTCTTTCTTTCATGTATAATTTGTTGTCAGTCTTCCTGGTCTAGTTCTTTTTTCTTGTCTTAACCTTTTTAATAAGGCATTTTTGTTTGACTTTGTCGTCTGAATATTATGCTTCCGCACTTGCCTCTTTTCCCTCTTTTTAATGTTTTCTGGTCATAGGCGTAAATCCGGGGGTGGGGGTGATCCCCCCACTTTTTTGAGGTGGGAGGGTTGGGGGTTGGCAATTAGATCACCCCCTACTTTTTGTGGTGAGCAAAAAATGAAAGCGGATGGTGAAGAATTCTATCGACTAAAATGCGTTCAATCACTCAGTAAGGGAAAAAAATTTCAAAAGCCATAAATATGCCCTTCTGAATACATATTACAGGTATGTATCAATATCATACCTCTAAACATCGACCTCAATATAGAATCATATGGTGTTACCCCCGCCTGCTTTTCAAATTTTCATAGCCAGGCAAGTCATCCCCCCACCTTTCCCAACCCCACCCCCAAATTCCCGGCACAGATTTACGCCACTCCTTATGGTCTTATTTAATTTAATAAAAACCTTTCATTTATTGATCTTTTGTATATTTTGATACGTGCACTGCAACAAGGAAATAAATGACGAGTTAAAAAAAGCCATGCATACAACAGCCGCCGGGTAATAGCCAAAGCAACGCATCACCGCGCGAGGCAAAAGAGCCGTTACCATCGCAATGGGCCGCTTTCTGCTGCCTCCCATGTACTGGCCATGACTATTATGCTGGGTAGGTGCAGCTGTATTCATGCACACACACTCCTCTCGCACACATTCTCACCTACCCTTCCCCGAAGTAGCAGTCCAACCACTGTAGCAGTGTAGAGAGCGTAGCGAGCATTCCTCCCCGGCCTGCCGTCATACAGACTGTCTTTGATCCCCCGGCATACCGCCCAGCCGTTCTCTGCTCAGGATTTAGACCATCCTAGGCGACGACATGACGCTACTTTTCAACTGGCCAAGGCGTGAGTATTGCCTAAGACTTTGTTTGTTGAATTCGACATCGAAATTTTTTACTGCTGGGTTTACGGTTTTCAGAAACTAACTGTTGCTTTATCATTGTATGAGCTTGGATACACTGAGCTGCGTTCGCTGTCATGGATATATATTTTTTCCATTTCAACGAGATATGTACCCTTGAGTGTCTTCGCACTACTACGTGAACGCGATGGTTGAATGATAAACTTGCCATAACTGGCTCTAAAACTACTCGGGTGAAAATGATGGTTCTCCCTCAGTGTTTGTTTAAAAAAAAACCTCGTTTTTTCCCTTACATTTTCTCGGCGACTGATTCAACCAATAATACATGGGGAAAAGCTACGCGTGCCGCCAGTAGCCATGCATAATAATTATCCATAATAATTCATCGGCACTGAAGGACACATAGGTTGTTGATGGCTACTATTACGCACCATCGGTACGGAAAAGCGAATTTTGCACAAAGATAAAATATGACAGGAAGAAAAATGCCTGGTCGTTAAAAGCTATCTCCTATCCCTCCCACTAGCTGTACCGTCACATGCAGCCAGACGGTGAAAATCCGATGCTTTTAAACATTTTAAACAATGAAAATATTTACTAATGCGATATGGGTTGTTCTATACGCTCTCCTTGTTCGAACATCATAAGTAACGTTAGGCCCACTGTTTATAAAAAAAACCCACTTTTACTGCTGGGGGCGATAGGTTCAATTCAACGTAGTTTTAGAGACAAAATGACAGGTGCCATTGATATAGTTGAAGTCATTTTGTTCTCTGCAAATATTGGGGTGGGAGTAAAATTCCTCCTACGAGACAATTGATTACATGACTTTCGTACATAGCCGCGCTGGTAGCGTGTGTGCTGAGAATGGATCCATATTTTTGAAAATAATTGTTCAATTAGACTTCCTGCAGGTAGCTCTAAATCTGGGGCCAGCATTACCCGCAAAACTATGAAATAACGACCTTATTCCCAAAGGCAAATCATTTTTATAGAAGCTCCATTTGAACGTCGGACTGAAAAAAGAGTGAAATTCCGTGGGTGTACTCTTTTTCTGATATGTTTTGAAATTACAGTATCGGGTAAGGGCCTTATCAATCTGCAGAATTTGTCTTTTTTGTCTGTTGCTGTACACGATGCATTGTAAGCATTTTGCGCTCATTAATTAAAACGGAACGACGGATGCGCCGGGTACCCGGGGATTTTGCATGCGTGGGGGAGCGTGTGATGCCACTCCCACGCAGGGAAAAACCCTAACAAAATGACTGAGAACCTCATGACACTAACAACGCTTGTTTTACATTCCTGGGATTGTCATCCTTATCATTATTTTCCATTGGCCATTATGAAGTGTATTTTTGCATCTACATCCCCCCGGGAGAACTCATGGCTCCGCCCCCACGAGGTGGCCTGTACCGAAGCAATATACATGTACATGCATAATTGCCTGTCGCGGTGAGTTATCTCTAATGCGGCTATGTCGGCCTAATTGACAAGTTACAGCACCTTGGGGAACGCACCCCAGCACAGGTGCAGAACAAATCAGCGAGAAGACGGGCAATAAACGACACGGACGTCACACCCGCCATTCCACCCACCTGTACGTCCCACTCGGTAACTCGTCACATATCATAATTCCTCGGGGTTGACTGCAAGACACTGATTACTACTGATCATGCGATGCTTCGCGCTGTGTTCAGAGCAACTTTTTCTCCGGATCCGCTAAAGTCGTATTTCTTCCAGTCGTAGTGCTTGTTTGGGATGGGGTTGTTGGCAAGGGACCCACTCATGTGGAATCCTTGACCAATTTCAATGGTTTTATCTCAGGTACAGGAAAAAAAGGAACCTTGTACTTCTTTGTGCTAACGTATATAAGCCTAACTTTCAGACAAAAGGATTAAGGTTAACAGTGCCAACTACCACTTTTTGCGAACATTGCTCGACCACGGATTAATAAGAACAAACCGCTGCCTGGCAACCGTCAAACTCACAGGCCTTCCCAGCAAACGCGGCACCGTAAAATAACACAGTTAAGCGCACTGGTCATGAATAACAAATACCGTTAAAAGGTTTAATGCAGCCTGGGTTGTATGCTGTGTATTATTCGTTAGGAATATCATTACCCGTCACAAAGGCGACTAGGACCAAGGAAAAAATAAAAGAAAGACAAAATATATTTCTAAGTATTTAATTGATGGTATGAGATAAAGTGTGATCATGAACAGGTTTAAGGAAGGATAGAGACACTGCTGCGATAAGTTCCGCTTAATTGAACAATAACGAATAAAACGATTACAGATAAATCATGTTGGTTTCTGGGGTGGGGTGAACAGAATGGAAATACTACCTTTGATAGACCGCTCTGTATTTTGTGCATATGCACATTTCCAGAAATGTTCAACACTGTTCAAATTAGCTACTGTGTGTTCATTAGCTCACAGGTCAGGACAAAAATAGTCCGGCTTTTGAAAAAGTGACGGTCAACGGACAACCGTGTAATCTTCACTGGTGTATGTAATTTTCGCGCGTTCAAAAATTAACACGCAAGAATGCCAAGTGGAAAAAAATACAAGAGTTCAGATACTGTGCTGAAAAAAACTTTTTTATGCATGCAATTACTGGCGTTCATTAGCACTCCCATTTATTGCTGATTCTTGAAAATCATGATGTCATATACATGTAATGAATATTTATGAGTGCAGTGGTAAGAACTTCATGAGGTGGCAGATGCAATGTTCCATTCCACCACGCAAAGCCGATTGGAATGGAATATTTTCTCCTGTCACCGAATGAAATTATTGTTCTTGCCACTGCACGAATGTGAAAACATTCATCATTTTTTTTAAATACAATACCAGCAAAAAATTGGAGGGCATAAACGTGCCTTTCCCCCTTCCCAGTCCTGTGTTAAATCGCTATAAGAACAGTCGTCTATATAGCCGTGAATCAGTANAGATGTTCCTGTCTGTCTTACAAATTTGTCTAGTCGTTCGGCGGCAAATTTAATTTGTTCCTTTGTGTCAGCAACGTCAGCATCTCCTTCAAGGGTTGTTCCTATTTCCTCCTCTGTTAGAAACGGTCCTCGAGAATTAACGTCCACCAGCTTGTGAAACAGATTGTATCCGAAGCGCCGCCCACTGCATTACCGCACAATGTTAGACACGGTTCCCGTCCAGACATTTTCCCCTCTTTCTTACGAAGAACGAGATAAATACATGAAATGAAATCTATTAAACGGGCACCATTGAATAGAACGAATAACTCAACGACGTGACCATCGAGCCACCAATCACATGACAGGGATTTATGCTGGTATTGTATGATACATACATCCCATGGGTGAGTGGGATTTTTTTTTTAGCCCCGCCGTGAATGGTAGCAATAATGAATTTCACGAGATATGAGCTCCACCAATCAAAAGACAAGGATCTGCGCGTCAGTTAGCAGCTTATGCATCGACACTATACCTTTTTTGCAAAATGGAGAAGTACAGTCTCAAAGAAAAAGGTATGTGCTTCACCAAACATAAGTATACTTCGTTGACAAACATTATTAAATGGCTCCCTTTGGAGAAATTCTCGGAAATGACAAGCAACTGAGATAATTTCGTCGGCTTGACATTTTTTTGTTTCATATTTTGTTCTTGTTAAAAACCGAGTTGTCAAAACATATCTTCTTTTCGGGAAAATGTCAAACGCCCTGTTTGTGAACACAGAAGGCATAAACAGGATAACCAAAAATCGTTTAAGGTAGAAGAGTTCCTTAATCATTAATTTGTAAATTAGACTAGTCAAGACGTTGAATATTCATTGTCAAGTCAAATTTGGCAGGTGTTTTCGCTGTTGTCTGGGATATTTGGTTTACTGAGACTGCTTTAATGATCTATTCCATCATCCCAAGTTTGCGTTCAGAAACCTCTCCGCATTTTCCCATCTGGTTCAGCAGCAATGTACTCCTGCGTGCAAGGTCCGTTGTCCCTTTAATTAACACATGACAACTGAAAATACCCGCCGACGGCTCCTGACATTTCAATTTTCTGTGTTCCACAATGGAATCGTGACGGCAAATGACAAAAAACTTGAACTCCGTCACTGGAAGCTTGCTCGGGATAAGGAAAACAAGGAGCCCAGAAATATTTTGCTTTCCCCCCTCACCTTATTTTCTGTTGTCATTCCCAGTGACATTTAGCAGACACCCATTCAGCTTAAAGTATCCTACCAGTGGATTAGCCGGGGGGGGGGACCAGAATGGCAGAATGCAACGGCCTGAACAAATTAAGAGCAAAATTTTGAGGCCGATGTAAGCAAATCAGGACACGCACAGTGGGTTACAAACGCAGGGTTGCGACGGTGGAAATGAATCATAAACGCGAAATCGGAACTTATGACAATACATGTAGATTGTCATAAGCGCTATGTTAAGAATAATCGAACATAACACTGTCTTTACCTGTACATGACTTAGGCCCTAAATTTTGAAACTGATTCTAAACGGGACGAAAATTTTGCCCACGTCTTTTTGTTAAAATGGAAACGATTAATTTTTGATATCTCAGCCCTCTCCTCCAGTATTTCCACATGCTGGGAAAATATCGTATGGAGTTGGAATAGTTAGTTGACGAGCTTAGCTTTTAACAAGCCAAAGTGCACTGCTGTTTGCCGAAATTGGGCAGTAACTAAAATACACCATAAGTGCAAGGCTTATGACTTTCCATGCCAATTTCGCTCAGCGCGTTAATTTCTGAAGCAAAACTTCCTGCTCTACCGGGCCAGTGAAATAGGCCATCCATTCTCTCCAAATGGACGTTATCAGCTTCATTAACCCGGTTCCGGTTCTTCGAACACGAGATTACCATACGCTCACAAGCTGCATTTTATCCAGGCCATTTTAACCTGAGCGGTAATGGGTATCGAAGCCCTCGAGCGAATTGAAGGGAGACTAATAATACTCAGCCGAACCAAACCCAAATTTAAGAGGATGGGGATGTGTAGTCTCCACTCAATCTTCCTCGTGCACTCTGTGCTAGGTCTAAATCCAAGTTGCGATGGCCTCGCCAGAAGTCTTTTTTCGAGGAGAACTCCGGCTATTGTCACCACAATATGCAGGTTTCTCTCAAAGGTAACCATCAAACAAAGGACATATCGGAAAAAGTTATTAGCATAATAAACATTTATTTAAAATCGTGGTTTTATCATAAACTATGGTTATTAAGCTCCCCACTGGTATCATCGATGCATTTCTGTGGTAATGGATCGTTGCTCTCCATTGCCTTGGAAAATAGTGCATTAGAGCTTCGCTTCCAATGTCAGCTTGTTATTGGCCACTCTGTGAGTGACTCGTCATATACCATGCCGCAGTTGGACCATCTATCCTCTTCCGATAAGAACAAAAGACACAGAAGAGGCGTGGTACCTTCTATTCTTGATCAGAAGGGGCGTGCATGGTCTTTATTCTATCAATATATCTTCTGATTCCGCGCAGTGGAGTAACTGGAGTGAGCCCGGAGGTTTAAAGGGGAAACAAAGATCAAGGAACGGCGCTTGTATTATGCTCAGCTTTCAATATTTCAACGGGGGCACGTGGGAAATGGACACCCCCAGCTGGGCATGTGTCCCCGTGCCTCCCGTAGTTACGCCACTAGTTCCAATATCACAAATTGATCTCAAATTCCTTGACTCAGAGATTAGGAGAATGACAGTCCAATTAACACTCACGAGTGACCACCAAAGTACTCCACCCAATACTGAGGGGTGTAACCTGACTATCACACTGAGACAAGCAGAAACGTAGCAACAGGATTATTTTCAACGAGAATGTCCCTTATTAATCAAAGGATGAAATGGCCGAGTCTGCCGCTGGACAGAATGAATCGACCACTCTCAATTGAAAAGATAGGCCACAGACCTTATAGACCTAGATTACCAATGGAAGATTGAACGGTTCCATTAACTCTGTGGTGGAAACAGGACAAGAAATGTGGCTGCCTGTGAAATTATTCGTCAGCTGAAGAAAGCTCTAAAGTAGAGGGCATTTATTTCACGATGGAGGGAAAGCCCCCCCATGGTCCTCATTTTTGTGGTTATAGCGACACTCGAATAAGGAAGTAAAGAAGACGTATTTAATCATGCTCAAACACTGACGGTTGTTCCCTAACCTCAATCTCACCAGTATATCGGAAAGGTTTCCCTACATCCAACACCTTCGGATCATCGTCCGTTACATCTTTCTGGAAGTTTCGTGGTACTTGGCAAACACTTCGAATGCAATATGATGGGTGAAACGGGTCAGTGATCTACCGGACACAAGTGGCGCTTGGGAGGTTCCACTGCAATCGGACAATGACGACCCCAGCGGGGGCTGGGGCTGGAGATATGTTGGCTTACCGCTTAAACTGACGAAACGGCACTACCAGCCTCCGCCACCTTTTGGGGGAGGGGCATTGAGGACTCTTTTAAGGTTCAAACAAAAAAATGGACCGTCGTTTTGAAAAAAAGAAAGAAAAAAATCCCCTCCCCTCGCCCTGGGCGCCCATTTGCGTAGGGTGCTGGGTACGGAAAAGCCATCGCTTCCTACCCCAAGGGACTGATTATCCTTGATCTAAAAACCATATTCCTTCCATATGAAGCTACATATCTTTTATAAGTACAACCATAACGAAGACAATTTCTTCTTTCAAAATGCCAGAAGAAGATTTCTTCCTATGACAAGAAACTCCGGGCGACGCTTTCCTTCTTCCAAGCCTCGATTTGTTTGGCTCCAAAAATACCCTCATGGCGGCAGGCAATTTCGTCCGAAGTATCCAGCAATCGATGAGTAACTTTCGCGCAAACTGAGAATAAAAACATACACCGACTTCGGAAAGTCGGCAAACCGAATAAAGAAAACAGGCTGGCCAACACCAATACGCTTTCTACGAATCTACAATTGTGTGTTTCTTTCATTTAATGTTCTTCGAGGTTTGCAGTACTGTCTCCCATGCTATTTTCTCTGCACTGAATCATGAACGCGTTGATAGCTTCGGACAGGCCCCTCGGGCATTATGAGCTTTCTTGCCCTTCACCTGCCTGATGTAACAATGTTAGACTGGCGGGGTTCGAGTCGATAGAACCACAGTGGCAGTGGGAGGGGCATTGCTGCCGTCCCCTACGGCGGTAGGTTCGAAGAAAAGGTCACCGAGGAAAGTGGCTTTTGAAATGTCGCCGTGTTTAATCAAAATGTAAGAGGTAGTCACTGAGCATGCCGATTCGATGCGCCTGTAAATTAAGCAGTATATACTCACTGAAATATTTGGAAATGAAACGCTTTTCCTTAGGAAAATTATCTGCTTGATTTTTAAAAAACCAAGGCACATCAAAAACTTCGTCTTTAGTCCCAACAATTAATTTATGCCAATTTTAGAATATCTGAACATTTTCGTATAGGTAGTATAAAGCTTATAATCGAACAATCGTGAATTGACAAGTCGCTGAATTTTCTCTAAATAATTTCTCACTAGTGCCACTCAGGCCCAAAAAAAGTCTCCAGTTTCTGGTCAGCGAGCGTGTCACCGTGGACCTACGCGTCGGCAAAAATAAAAAAGTTTTTCATATGGTATAATACGATGTCCAAATGCTGCCAAACTTGCTTATTCGATTGGAATCCTGCTACTTCATAATTTAAACGTGTTTTAGATGGAGTACGGCTGAGTAATATAGGCTGTTTTCCAATACTCAACTTCGGCTCCGTCTCAGGCTTCAACTGTTTTTTAGCTAGCTGCCTTTGAAGCTGTAAGCGCAGTAATTACGCTAATAGTGCCACAAAACACCAAATAAGATGCAAGAGAGCCAAAAATTACAGTAATCCAATTTAAATTAAACGCTTACCTAAGCCTGAGGCGGAGACGAAGTTGAGTATTGGAAAACGGCCATAGCGTCCCAATAAGCGCCCATACCTTTAGTCGGGTACTCTTTTTTCAGATGACGTCATTTATGTATTATACATTCACATTTGGGAACCAGACAAACGAGGTAGTCTTTTGTCCCGTGTATATCTACAAGCTTAAAACGCTTTTAAACAGGGGCCAGTCCATGTCTGTGTTGCGGTACGTACCCAACGCAGTGGCGATGGACATCGCGCGTTGTTCATACATTATTTGTAGGGGAACAAGGTGAGGTCAGCCCCCTGACCAGAAACCGGAGACTTTTGGGGCCTAATTGACCTGTTTTATGTTGAGGGCATGTTGCAAAATGAGCCAGTTTGGTCGGGAACAAAGTGTGCGTGAGTCCGCGCTTGGGTGCCTTGATATGTAACTCTATGTACAGTGCATGTGCATTGGGCGTAGTTCAAACTCATGGAGATCAATGTTTAAACTGAAGTGATGTCACACTTTCCGAACCGGATAGGGCATACAATCGCGTGTGCGAATGACGCGCTTAAGATTAGGCATGCGCTGTTGGAATACTGAACTGGCTCAATACGGTAGTTTCACAACGCGTTGGCCAATCACAGTGCGCGAAATTTGTCGACCCAATGCGCGTTTAGAAAGGGTCGACAAATTTCGCGCGTTATGATTGGCCAACGTGTTGCAAACTCTTGATGGCGTCCTATTGTGAATCGCTCGCATTGGGTCGTATGAATAAAAAGTAGCATTTGCTTTTACTACCATTTTTGAAGTTTTCTCGTGTTTGTATGAATAATAATGAAGCAATTACCAAAGAGTAAAAGTATTTATTTATTGCTCTTTAAACTTGTGCTTGACAATAAGCAGTTGTTTCATTTTGTGTGAATAAAAATGAGTAAGTTCTACAGAATTGGAGTATTTACTTGATANATCGATTGGAATCCTGCAACTGCATAATTTAAACGTGTTTTAGATGGAGTACGGCTGAGTAATATAGGCCGTTTTCCAATACTCAACTTCGGCTCCGTCTCGGGCTTCAACTGTTTTTTAGCTAGCTGCCTTTGAAGCTGTAAGCGCAGTAATTACTCTAATAGTGCCACAAAACATCAAATAAGATGCAAGAGAGCCAAAAATTACAGTAATCCAATTTAAATTAAACGCTTGCCTATTAAGCCTGAGGCGGAGACGAAGTTGAGTATTGGAAAACGGCCATAGCGTCCCTACAAGCGCCCATACATTTAGTCGGGTACTCTTTTTTCAGATGACATCATTTATGTATTATACATTTACATTCGGGAACCAGACAACCGAGGTAGTCTTTTGTCGCGTGTACATGTACATCTACAAGCTTAAAACGCTTTTAAACAAGGGCCAGTCCATTTCTGTGTTGCGGTACGTACCCAACGCAGTGGCGATGGACATCGCGCGTTGTTCATACATTATTTGTAGGGGAACAAGGTGAGGTCAGCCCCCTGACCAGAAACCGGAGACTTTTGGGGCCTAATTGACCTGTTTTATGTTGAGGGCATGTTGCAAAATGAGCCAGTTTGGTCGGGAACAAAGTGTGCGTGAGTCCACGCTTGGGTGCCTTGATATCCATTTCGTAAGTGACTTCGTCACAAAGGCGTACGCGCCACGATTTGCAGGCTTCCATTGGACGATCGCTGAAGTTGAGCGCTAACTGCCGGTTCCATGTACAGTACATTGTAAACGGCGATCAGTGCATGTAACTTTATGTACAGTGCAAGTGCAGTAGTTCAAACTCATATAGTGGAGATCAATCTTTCCGAACCGGATAGGGCAGACAATCGCGTGTGCGAATAACGCGCTTAAGATTGGGCATGCGCTGTTGGAATACTGAACTGGCTCAATACGGCAGTTTCACAATAGTGCGCCACCAAGAATTTGCAACGCGTTGGCCAATCACAGTGCGCGAAATTTGTCGACCCAATGCGCGTTTAGAAAGAGTCGACAAATTTCGCGCGTTGTGATTGGCAAACTCTTGGTGACGTACTATTGTGAATCGCCCGTATTGGGTCGTATGAATAAAAAGTAGCATTTGCTTTTACTACCATTTTGGAAGTTTACTCGTGTTTGTATGAATAATAATGAAGCAATTGCCAAAGAGTATAAGTATTTATTTTTTGCTCTTTAAGCTTGTGCTTGACAATAAGCAGTTGCTTCATTTTGTATGAATTAAAATGAGTAAGTTCTACAGAATTGGAGTATTTACTTGTCA
>NW_019091416.1:3133678-3155503 GCF_001949145.1 Acanthaster planci
CTGCATGCCTTTAGGAGGGAATCTCAAGAAACCAGATGCAGGCAGCTGTACCGATTTGAGATTGGCAGAGCAATTTTCTTCATCAAGGTTTTTGCGATCAAAATTACTGCCATCGTGCTTATCTGTCATGCTGAGGTCTCAAGATACAGCACCGTTCTGCACTGTACGTGCAGACAATGGAAGCCCTATTGTGCAAAACAATTTGGCTCTTTAGTCAGCCACTAGTAGATGCTGAATAGTTAAAAAAACTTTTTATTCCTACAAATCCAAGCATTTGCTTATTCTTACTGCTTTTACTTCTCAGTAAGTGCTTTTGTTGTTTGCTTGAACCCCATAGCATTTGCTAGTTTTATTCATACGACCCACTGTTATCCTCTCATTTTGCTAGGGATAATACTTTGTGTGCTTAAAACTCTTTTGTGTGGATGAAGTGGATTTAAATACGAATGACAATACAAAGGTCCGTGGGGAACGATTCGGTCTAGTTTTGGTCTTCTTTATACAACGTGCAGAGCACAAAACAAAGTATTGAAAGAGAATGATCGTTTAAAAGATTTCTGGAGATTAACTGTGCATCAATTTCTATTTTGCTTCATATACTTGACGAGGCGTATAATACTCACAGGTCTGATTTTTAATTACATTATAACGTCAAATGTATAATAGTCAACATCTGTATGGAATTTGTTCAGGCGCTACTTATGTCATGGGCCTTTACTATTTGTGTAAAAAAAACAATTTGCATAAATTATTTAATAAAGTGTCCATACAAACTACGTATAGCAACATTCTCATCGCAATAAAATTTTCTGGCAATAATTTGCAGTTCCAATGCAACCTGCAAGTAAAAAAGTATTTTAATGTTATTCTGTGTGCGTAAAATCACGTGCTTAGCAGTGCCATGAAATTGAGTCCTGTAGTGTTCAGACTTTAAAAAAAAAGACGATACGTTCAAATTTCAAAAGCCTTGTTCCTCTGATAGGCCACATACAACGCAAGCAAAATAGTGAGCATACATAATGATTTAAAGGGGATTGTTTCTTTCAATGTCTTCCTTTTTTGTTCAAAGCAGGGGGCATTGGGTAAAGATGTTGAAGTGTACAGCACCCATCTCTTAAACTGAATAACATATGTCGTTGTTTCCTCATTATTCACTAAGCATACAACAGCGCCAGTCGATGCCAAGTACTCAAAAAGGCCTTCTAAACTTGACCGACATTTAAAATTTCAGGCCACTAGAGTCACTCGAACGTTTGATTCTCAAACTGGCAAAATGAAATAGGCCACTTTAATAGCCAAGGGAAAGACAGAAACCTGCAAACGGGCCGTTATCTGTGAATTTCGCTTTGATAAGCCGTTCATATAAATTTACTGTACACTGAACGCTCTCCGCAATATAAAACCAGACACAGTGCGAGGCATACTCATACGAATCAGGATGCATTGCACTATGCATGGCCTTCCAAATCCAATTCTGATGCCACACTATGATGAAATGGCAGTGAAACAAAGCTGGTTCGAATACAGAAAACGGCCGGCCTGTCAACTCATTCTCTGACGATAATGATTTCGTTTTGTGACATGTTTCGTGGTTCAACATACGTCGACTAGCGGGCACAGATCTTGGAAGTGGGAATCCGACCCTCCAAGCAAAATGAATAATTTGAGTAATGATAAGGTTCACGTTGACATGCACGCATTTGTCTAACATCACTGAAGGCACTGATAGTCGAAAGGTGATTTGTATCTTTGATGGCATTTATCAAGAGCAAACTTGACTTTGTACCTGGGTTGCATTTTTACCAGACTTAACGCCAAGTCGAAACTGATTTGATTTTTCTCTCGACGCGTGTGTATACATGAAAATGTATCCCTTCCAAGAGCATTTGTTTAGAAAAACTGGCTAAAGTAGTCAGAATTGTCTCAAACCACACCACAGAGCATCTACATGCACACTCCCAAAATTTCCGGGGCCCTTCTGTGGGCCCAGACCCCACGCTACTCAGGACTTTGCGCTTCGTGCGCGCATTTGTTCTGATCAGGGCGATGCCCCCCCACACACTTTTCAAAACGGATCGACGCCCTTGCATATGCCTATACAATTAACATACTAACCGACCCCAGTGCTCTTTGTGGAATTTTATCGGTCAATTATCTCTCAGTACGACTCCCAGTCTATATTAAAGGAATATTTAATCGGCTTGACGTGGCACTGTCAGTGATAAGCGCATCAGTAAAAATTGCATATTGGCAGTGTTCTTTTGTATTTAAGATATTGAATTAGACCTTCAGAGTCAATACTGAAATTAAGTTTACGTAACAAGAGCATTTAGCAGTGCACTAAAGCCTAGAACCAACGGACAGACGAACTGCCAAAATGGAACGTTTCTAAAAAAAATGTTTTCTTTGCCGGGGTTAAAATTATTATTGTTACTTAAACACTGCTGGTGTTACTTCTAAACCCTCCAGTGCATTATAACACTTGTAGGTGTGTAAAGTAACACCAACGGTGTTAAAGGAACACAATTCTATGTGGTCATCTAATAACACAAAAAATGTTGTTTTTAACACCACAGTTTTTGCATTGAATATTAACCCTTTCCATTTTGTATTGCTTCTCATTCGCCATCTAGGGCCTAAATAGATGTTGGCGAGGGACCGTCGACGTTGTTTTGTTCGGAAACGCCGGGACGGCCTCTACCCAATCGACTTCAATCCTGTGCCGACCCTCGCAATTCCATCCCAATTTGTCACGATTTCCCTCCCCGGTTTAATTTCTGCTGCGTGCAAGGCTGGGTGCGTTTACAACTAGTGGTACATTCTTGATCAATTGGCCCTGATCGTGTGTGTACCAGCCTTATGCCGCCGAAGGTCGCCAATTTTCTGCGTTAATGTTGACGATACGAAACAAAGGAGGTGGTGTAAGGATTTTAACGTGGTGAATAGACACCAGTTTTCCATTAACAAACATCAAAATACAGATCAACAATTAAAGTTTCATTCCAAGCTGATGCCTCAGGCAATAAAACTAAAAGGAACAATTCTTTAACGCTGACGCACAAATGTTAAATATTTCGATTAAAATGACATTTAGAACCTCGACGATGACGAAACGACCTTTCGCGGAACAAGATTAAGGCCCGGAGCAACTTACCGCATCGGTAAAGCCTTGTCTCGAAACGGAGCGGTGCTGCCTACAAGCGGTCAATTAGTTCATCAACGTGACATTTCGCTGTTGCAAGTAATTCACCAACAAGCTCTACGATATCGCTAATATCTCGGTTGTATTTGATACAAGTAGAGTTTCAGCTAACATCGAAAATGCTGCATGGGAACTGAGCTAGGCAAGTCCCGCGAGACTGGATAAAGACTTCTATTTATGACCTACTTATGTCTTTGCGCTATTTTGTCCCATATTACACAAAACCATCTAAATTATTATCCATGACCAATTACTTCCATTTTTAACAGCGACGACGTAACAAAATATGCATCTGGGTGATTGAGTAAAACTCTTGAATTGTGGAATATGGTACATTTTAAGGAAAAATACCACGTGCATATCTTGAATGCAGTTGAACTAATAACGTGATGATAAAAAGAAACCAAGGAAGGATGGTAACATATTAGCTTCGTTACAAGGTTTCGACATGATAAAAAACAAGCTCTACTGCTGAAGGAATCTCTTCCTGGGGAAATATTTGGTTGTGCCCTTTGCTGACGCATTTCAATGAATACTTTATGCCAAATGCTTTCAGAGAATTTGTAAGGAAAAAACTTGTGCAAATGTGACTCGAACTCACGACCTTCTGCTTACTCGTGCACGCAGATGGCCCATCCAGGAACTCGTCTTCGAGTTCCATCCTATGTTTGTAATTTTTTTCCAGAAAGCACCAAGTATGAAGCGCTTGTTAAAACGTTTACATGGGAAATAAACAAACATTTACATTTATAATAATAATAATTCATTCATTTACATAGTGCAAATGTCATACATTTATGTTCAAATGCGCTGAACAATGAAGACATAAACTACCACTTGGTCGAGCCAAAGGCATACTTGAATGAATGTAATTTTTATTTTTAGATTTTTGCCCTTCCCGACGTGTATTATAACACTGCATACTCAGTGTTTGCCCCCGAGGGCATGTGAAAAAAACACAAGCGTACTTGGGTGGGACTCGAACCCACGACTTCCTGCTTACTGGTGCAGATATCTTAACCACTCGACCACCGAGCCTGCCGGCGTCGGCTGGTTCGAGCCAGGCAGGGCAAAAATCTAAAATTAACATCTCCCCGGTGCAATCCTTGGAAATAGTTGTTCGCAGTACCTGCTGCTACATCTGACTCGAACCAGCCAGACGACACCGGTAAGCTCGGTGATCGAGTGGTTAAGACGTCTGCACTAGTAAGCAGGAAGTCGTGGGTTCGAGCCCCACCCGAGTACGCTTGTGTTTTTTTCCCCACAAACCTTCGGGGGGGGGGGAACACTGAGTTTACAGTGTCATAGGCCTACACGCCGGCAAGGCAAAAATCTCAAATTAATTAACATCTTCCCGGTGCAAATCCATCCTTGGAAATAAATGTAATATTTGTTACACTCCATCCACTGCTTTGATTTCTGGATGACCTGAGTTTCAAAGGTGGAAGACAGTGCAACAGTTTGGGAATGGGCTCAATTTTGAGAACTTTCCTCTTGCATTTCACCAAGTAGAAGTTATGCAACCGTTTCATTCTCTTCCTCTCACAGGGACACCTTACCTGAACCAGCTCGACCGGGCTCAGAGGGACTCTCGGCTTCGCCTATCGTGTGACGGGCGCTGCCAGGCCCAACGACCAACCTACGCCCCCACCATCATGCGCTCCTTCACTGCTCCGGCCGCCATCGTGGCTCCCAGCGCGCTGGGACTGTGCACTGACCGGCCCGTGGCCGGGGGACTGTGCCCCGTCTGCCGGTCCGGCATCGTCAACGGAAACCGTACTTCCGGACTCTTGTGTTGCAAGATAAACCACAGCCCGGCCTGCCCTGCGTGCGGTGTGGTGTTCGACGACGCCGACGAGTAAGTCATTTTCATTCTGATGCAATGACGAACTTGGTCGTCGATCAGGCGGGTTAACACTGCAGCGTACATTTCCTATTCAAACTTTTCCCGCCTTTTTTATCTAGGGGTGTGAGTGGCCACTTAAAATTAACGCTGAAAAAATTAGCAAAAAGCTGAAATGTAAAAAAGTTCACATACTTTAATTTGTACAGACCAGGTGTACAAAATAGCTGGAATTCAGGGATAACATCTTCACACACACACAAAAATGAAACCAGCTAAAAAGCTGAATTCTGACACTCCTGTTTATCAGCAGGTCAGTTGTTGACGACAAAATGTGTCCGCGTCCGAATTACAAGGCTACGGCTACAAACGACACGCGTCTGTGAGATACGCCTAAAGCCGGAGCCACTCTGATTCAGACACGGGCTTTTACATTTTTTCGCGAAGTGTTGTGGGTAGTTTGTTTAATTTTCCGACATTGCATTGGCAGGCGGCTTAAGCTTTCCTCCACTGTGAATAAAATGCGTAAGCTCTGATAGGCCCTAGTATTAATTATACTCACTGATTAAAACCTCTCCTAATGGCATCCAGAGCTCACATAAAAGTACAATGGCTGGTCAAGGTCTGATGTGTAAATGTTTGATACGAAAATTGCTTCCAATGTACAGGAAATTTTAATCGACTCCCTGAAAAGCGGGAGCCGCTTTTTACATTCAGCGATGAAGGTCGATTCGACCGAAGGTGAAATATACTACTAGTCTATGGTGTTGAGAAAAAGCCTTACCAATTAGTAATTTTGCATCTGTGAATAAATGTCTTCGATGAAACACAAAAGATGGCTTTTCATAAAAGCAACGTTCCTGCTGTGTGTAGTCTTTCATCACGTTCTTATTTACCAACGACAGGCACACAGTTGACCTATCTTCTTGGCTGCTGAAGTGTGACACTTCATTGACGGTCATTTTTCTTATGCTAAACAAAGCTATAAAGAGTTTCGTATCATACTTGACGTTTATTTGGACACTTGCATCAATTACGATATGATCAGGCTGGTGAGGAAAAATATTAGCTAGATTAATGACCATCAACTTCGGTTTCTACATTAAAGGTTATTAGAATGTGGCTTAATGAGCACACATTGAAACGTTCTCAAGATTGAAATCTAAACTTGGGATTTTTCTGCCATTTCCTACAAATTGCTATATGGGATCCCATTGGGCATTTAGGTCTTTTCCAGTAAGGTATTGATAAAGATACAATGATATGAATGAGTCTAGAGGATATGACACGTCTAACAAAACATTTTACATGTGGATGAATTTGGGCAAATGTCAGAGTCCTGGAGGAAGGTCCCTTCTATAATTGTAATGCCAATGTGGTATAATTCTAATGCAAATAAACAGGTTTTTGAATGATATTCTGGTACATTGCATATTGTGACTGAGTCACCCAGATCATTTGCAGGATTTCCAAGACTTTCTTGATGAAGTGCACTGTAATCTCTGGTCACTAGGTTCAGCAGTGATTTTACTTCTTTTCAAGTTAAGTATTTTCCTAAAGCCTTGGCTTTCCGCATTCCAACATCCGCAGTGAGAGAGAACAACCTGGCTCTACGGCAAATGACGACACCAACCGGCAGCGGCACAACCAGCGTGTCAAAGGTCAAC
The DNA here is from genome assembly GCF_001949145.1 of Acanthaster planci. Next base: position 3,140,391 of record NW_019091416.1, read on the forward strand.
GGGCAAAGGCCCCAAAAGAAGACCACAAGAAGAACAAGCACCAGCATGACCTGTTACTCAAGCCCCAGACTGTGGAACTTACGAGCACCAAGAAGAAGTTCTCAGGAAAGAAGACTGACAAATGAAGAAGTAAACGTGGAATGTGGATAAATACAAAACAAGTGCAAGAGACTTGACAAATACATCGAGGGGAGAGTCTCACTCTCATGTGCAAAGTGATGGCCGACGTGTCAAGTCATCATCAGCGAGACAGAGCAGGATGTTTGTGTTGAGCGAAAATGATGGATTGCAGCCCACATCAGGGATATGAGAGCCGCTTCATCATTAAGATACATGAGACTAGACACATCGGAGCTTTATGTGTCACCCACATCTTGCAAGACATGCATCATGTCTCCGTCACCATGCCTGGAATGTGTCACTGCTGCTGGGGGAAATTTGCTCTAGAGGCAGTCGTTGCCAAGGTAACAAATATTCTGGGCAGTTGTAACGATATTGGTGAAGCAATTGGAGGGGCTCATTGGCAGGGCGTCTTATGTTCTCGGAACGCCAGATTCTGTGGATGCAATTGCACAGTGCGCAACAAATGCCATACCACCTCTTCCTGTATGTGTCAGCAACGGATCTCGCCAAATTAATCTCAAACATTTTTCACTCACCTAGAGCCCATTAAGGCCTATTCGTTCAGCAGATTGCTTTTAAAACTTCACGTTTTCCGGAAAACTTGTGTAGTGTGAGATGAAGTCATTTTTTTTTTATATCAGGTTGAGTTTAAGAAATTCCTGAATGCATTATTGCGCTGATGGTTTTGTTTTGATGTGAGAAATTGTTTAAAAGAAATGTGTTGTGAGTAACTTTGGGAGTCAACAAAAACAAAAGAGAACCCCTCCCTCCCCCCAAAAAACAAACAATTTAGTGAATTCAAGCTATTTTAGAAACAGAGTTTAATCAACTTCTGCGGACTCCAATAATCACAGGAGCAGATCTGCATGTACACAACAATGACAACAGATTCAATCTTGGCTCAGACACTTTCGAAGTTACTTCCTCAAAGCTGTGTGCAAAGTAGATTCGAAAAGTGGACAAAGTCCCCATGTCTCCAAATGCCAACTTGGTCGAGTATGATTGGGTTTTGGCTTAACAGACTGTTATTTGGTACTAAATGTTCCCCAATGAGCCGGCGAGGAATGACTTTACTAAAGTCCCCCCCATTGATATACAGTTAATAGAGCTTTTACATCATGAATTAATGTGATGAATGTGACAAGTCATACTGGATGAAAATTGAGGAAATGGCAAAAAGGAATCTCTTTTCCTTTGAGGAACGTTATACCTACTGTCAGGTCTCTACATAACAACCACCCTCCCGGGCTGCCTGCAGGTATGAGAGCAGCCATATTACTCCTGTGTATGTACATGTACATGTATCTTGTTCAGCTGTGTGGATAAGTGGAACTTGAAGCCAACTAGCTGTATGTGTTCCTAGCTCTACACTACAGTCAAGGCCAACTTAACCGGTTCCAGAAGCACCATGTGCAATTCTTTAGCAGGTGCTAAATTGTAGTCCATGGCATGAAAATAATACTTTCCAGATATGGCCATCAAACATCAACCACATGACTTTCTCTATTCAAGTTTTTATGCCATAATTATGGGAAGCCAAAACCAAAATAAACTCCCCGACTAAGAGGAATACTAAACCGCCAATTTAAGGATGAGATTGAAGTGTCTGTAATGTTTGTCTATAGCCTAGTTTTGATGTGGGGCGGATTTATTTATTCGACTTAAAAACTTTGTATCCATGTACTAAGCATTTTCAGCTTACTAAACCTTTTTTTATGGGCATATCATGTAGTCTGTGGAGTTGGTGAGCTTAGCATCACACTAAGCAGAAAATACAAACAGCAAATATACACACGCTGGTTTCCAGGAAAAATGTCATGTTATGCATGGGCCTATTGCCATTAACTGGTCCCTCTGGAGATTTCTCTCTTAGCTCATAAATTTACTGAGCAACGTTGTGTGCGTCAGCAATCCTATTAGATTAAAGAAACTTCACAATCACAGAGGAGCAATTGTCTAATCAAGTTTGGCAGTTCTTGGCTGAGCAATTCCATGAAATTGGTTGCTGGCAATAGATTTAAAAGGGCAATTAGCCAAGCAGACAATGAGGACCATTATCTGGGTGCCCCACAGCCACTAATTGCCAAGGCAGAGGCAGAGCCAAGTCCAGCTACCTCCTCACACTTAAGATCAAAGGTCGTGAAACCATGTACAACCGTCAAGAGCAGAGAGGGGCAGTCTGGATTGAGTAAATTCATTTCAAACTGAGATGCTTAAAAAGTGTTCCAGTGCCTGCAGCCTTTCAGAATTCTCCAAGACTTATTAACCCTCACTTGGCTACAACTTCCATAACACTTCAAAGAATGCATTTGATAAATGAGATGTTAAACAACAGGGGCTGTGGTAGGCTAAGTAAGATGTATAATTCACACAGAAGATGGATGGTCAAATCTTGCAAGCAAAACAGAGTAGCGAAACAGAGTCAATCACTTTTTACATATTCCCATAAAAAGAAGCACAGAGCATGAACTCAGTGCGTTTGACAGCAGTTCAGAGAACTTTGCCCAATGTATAATTGACCTAAATCAACAAACTTAGGCCATACTGAATTGAAAGCAAGGTTTAACTTTTTATAATTATGGAACCCCACGATAAATTTTTAAAGGAGTGAAAAGAGTCAGTACAGATTAATTTCATTTATACTGATGAATAATTTAATATGTGATTTATTACATGAAAATGTTTTAAGCAACATTAAAAAAAAATGAGAGTGAGGCATGAAGCCCAGAAGTCTGGTGCCACCCATTTGACAGATTACATTGCATTAGATAGATTCAGGGAACTTAATCAAACATGGCTCCATTGTGAAAGGTCTATTGGGTCTTGCTTTGCTGGTTCTGTGTAGCCTGGTATCATTATTATGTACAGAGGGAACTGTTGCCGTGACAATAATTGTGCAATATGGCGGTGACCAGCTGGGACTGCAACTGATAAAAAACATGAGCAGCAATGCTGTGCTATTTGTTCGGCAGGCTTGATAAATACATGTACATGTATTAAAATAACTGTTTGCGCTTGAGGCTAACATTTTGCCCCACAATTGTGGATTCTCTCAAGAAGTTTTTCTAAAGTAACAATTGTACCTGTATTTTGAAATGTGGTGATGTACTCAATTAAGATCTCATCTTTGATTTGAAAATTCTTATATCTCACTTATTCAAACTACCTACCTGCCTTGACTGTGTGCATTGTGAGTGCAGTTCTAGAAATATATTAACGGCCGACAGCATATAAGAAAAGCACAAAAAATACAGAGAAATTACAGCTCTCAGACATCTGACAGACGGATAGACGGACGGATAGACGAGACTGACTGGCAAAAAATAAAGATTACCTGGCATAAAGAAGGTGGCCTGACTTTATTACTAAGATCAGGCTGTACACAAAAGGAGCAGGCCTTGTCATGAGAAAATGACAGTTAAGAGATCTTTTACGAAGGTCTGACAGTTTGGGGTCCGTGCTTTCAATGATGTATTCCACAACATGATCTCTATAGCACTGAGTAAGGGTCACGCTTACGTCATATACGTTTTATGAGAAATGGGGCTTAGTAATAACGTAGCCGTCTTTCGCGACGAACGTAAGGGTGGCTTCTCTCATTGGCATAGTCACCTTTAAAATTACTCTCCTAAAAAGGAGTTTGAACGTTGCAGACCTGATGTTATATCTCAGCTGAATCTCTCTTTGCCCTTGAAGATGATTTTGCTAAGATGGAAAAAGTGGATCCCCTTATTTTGAGGTCAGAAATGTTGCATTTTCTGTTTTTTAAAATGTTGCATAAAGGTGAAAGGATTTTTTTTAAAAAGAAAAATATAAACAAAATAAAAAACACAGTTCTGCAGTTGACAACTTATGAGTGATGAGTGTCACGTTTTTCTGAATCCTGCAAATGGTCCACTTCTTAAATTGCAAGACGAAATTAGGGGACTTAAGTCTTTTTCATGGCTTGTAAAAAACATTTTCATCTCTGCACAGGCACACAAAGCTCGTTAAGAAGACTTCATATGTCAAGTGTTTTGCAGAACCTTGTTTGAATGGCAATTAACCTTATAGGAAGTCATCTGATAATGCCACTGGGACTTGTCTCACAAGGTATTGGAGGGGGGGAGATGGGTGTTATCGCGATCAAAATACAAATGCTAGCTAGCTGCTGTATCAGATTCAATTTTGAATTGGGGAAAACTGAACTACATAGATGTAGGTCAGGGAAACTGAACACTGTTAAAACAATACAGCATGAGACGTGAGATACATGTATATATTTTTTCCTCCTTGCTTCTTGCAATTTTTTTATTGGCAAGTTTTTGGTCATGATGTTTTGACAACAAAATTCCCCAAATTACATGTATATCCTACTGTGCACTGTTAAAGATGAACTGACAATTTCCATATTTGACAAATACAATAACCATCATTGGGTACAACAACTGTAAAATGCATCTTTCAAATAATAAACATACAAAGGCATGGCCATTTTCATCAGTGAACTGTACACATGCAACCTGGCATTACAATCATTGAGCATTTCATTTAACAATAGAAATTCATATTAACTGATATACTCTGACCTGCAGTAAGCTGCATATGTATGGCTCCATTACAGAATTTAGTGGACAGGAGTTGAGTACACATTAATTAATCCATCTGTAATTAATCTTACCTTTCAAGTCTGCTCTCGCCACAAAGCCACTGTATTACCTCCTCTGGCTTTGTAGAGAAATACATTATTTGTATCAGCCACTGATTTTTGCCAAATGGCAAAATCCCTGGCTGACATTTTAGGGCTCACTTTAGGATTAATGATCATCGTAAGTGACTACTGCAAATGGTCTGTGAAAGCCACTACACATGCACTTTACCCCATCATTCTGCTGTGTCCACTGGCCTGGATTTTAAATGGTTTGAGGATTCAGAGTTAAAATCCTTGTAAGCTTGGCGACATCCACTCTGTGCAAACAAAGACCCTGTCTTTGACTTCACTCAAATACAGAAGGCTGAAAATAAATGTCACTGTCATAAAATGACTGTGACAGCATGGCTAAAGCCACCAATGGAGTCATCACTTAAGCCAACGTTTCAGAAATTGTCAATATCAAGGTTTCTGGCTTACTCACTGTAACCTTTTGAAGCCCTCCTCAAAAAAAAGTAGATGTACTGAGCCAGCCATTCAGAATAACAGTCAACAGGCAGTTAAGCCGTTTTTAATTAATTGGATGCGGCGTAACTAACATGCGAGTCTATGAGAAGTGGTTGTTGCGACTTCTTGGCGGCTTCCATAAGAATACTTGTTATTCCCAGCCAAAGCCGTCGTAATTCAGACAGGGCCTCATGCTGTACCATCAATCTGCACAGTGTGTCAGGCATTCATAGTTAATGATGTGCACACTGCAGCTTGGCCCAAGTTGGTCTATATGTGAAGTGGGGGCGGGAGAACACAGACAAGCTTGTGCTCTTCAGATCTCATCATGCATCTCAAGACTCACATCTTGTGAAAATTGAAGTTAAGGCGGTAATATACATGGGGGTTGTAGTGCTTCAGAAAAATCTCTGATATGCTATGCCATACAGAGCACTAACCACTAGCGGTGGAAGGGGGGCAGTGGCCCCCCCATTTTTTCAACGGGGGGAGGGAATTCCCCCCTCCAGTTTTTGCAGGGCCCATATTAAAATGAGGTGGGGCTTAATGGATCGACCTATTTATGGCTGATGCCTGATGGTCTAAAAACTGCCCCCCCCCCTTTGAAAATTGTTCAGCCGCTGGCTCTAACCAGGGAAAACACATGTAGATTGGAAATGTTTTATGAACAGGAGATTGTCTGTTTTATTTTTGTATGCATAATTTATTACAAAAGTAAATGATGCTATTGAAACGTAAAGAGTGTAAGATTTGTTATTCGTAATTTGGCAATGAGTGTGGTACTTAAGAACTTCCTTGCAAAGTATTTTCAATTTGTAGGGGAAGATGTAGAAAAATATTTATCTACAACTTGTTGAAAATCCTAGTAAAGCCGTAATACAGGACTATGCATCTCTTCATCGACTTCAAATGTTTTGTTTTCTCAAACTCTGTTTAAGCTCGTTTGTGGTGAGACACTGAAAGGTCTCAACAAGTAATCTTTGCATTAAATAATTAAATATAATTTATAGAGAAGGCAGGCCTTCTGTTTCACATTGGAAGTTTTATTTTAAATTTTGAGCAAAAATGTAGGAGAAAAACCCTGTACAAATGTAAATATATTCAAATACTGTGAAGATGACAGACCAAAGCATTTGGTCCATTAATTGGATATAGGCCTAAATAAGCAAATTCAAGTGCTTGATATTAACCAAATTAAATTAACATAGCTTGGTTTTTGAGACTGTCCATTCCCAAAATGTGTTATCATCATACCTTTAAAGCTTTGCACAATAAGTCATCAAATGTTATATTGATTTTGATGTATGGAATGGTTGAAAAACTAGTCAGTCGTGAATAAAAATAAGAATATCAGAGATTTCTATTCTCACAGCAAGCCCGGACAGAAGCCAGTGATCCATGAAGCAATTCTCCCCATGTCAGAATTAAATTTGGATGGGGGGGGGAATTCTTTCAAAAGGTACATGTACGTGCAAGTCCCAGCAAAGGGCCTGAATGGGTTAACTTTACAAGAAATGACAGCTAAGCGAGGGGGGAGGGGTAGATAAGCAATTTGGGACAAACAAGGGCCCATGTTTAATGATTTGACTTCGGTCCCAGTTGGCTTGTGTAACTCCAGGGCATGATTTTCTAACGATAACAACTTCATGTACACACATGCTTGTAAATAGTCAACTGCCCTGAAAAGTTACATGAAGGAAAAAGATAAATACGGTCACATGTTGATAGTTTTGGTATTTTTAATTTGGAGGTGTTCTTGACTGTTGTGGTGTTCATGTGCAATTTTTACTAAACCTTTTTGTTACAATTAATTTATGAAATATTGTGGTTTGGTGTGCAGTAATATATGTAATGTATTCAATTATAGTCAAAATGTGGCGGTACATTATTTTGAATTCTGGAACAAAATTAACTTCTGTGACTGTTAAAAGTGCTGTAAAGTATGATATTGGTGTTAGCTATAACTTTGAAGGATTGAAATTTTTGTGGAAAATCAGTGTCACAGATTTCTGAATTCTTTTTTGTTGATTTGCATAAAATGGCTGATCCTAAGGGCAATTGAATGATACTCAGTGTTTTGGAAATGGTTTTTCGACAATGTCTCCTTCCATGACTAGGCTTAAAAGCATTTTTTGGCTTTTAACTTGAGAACACAGTGATTGTGAAAGTGAAGGCTTCCTTTCAGAAGGCAAAATATGGCCCAAAATGTATCAGACTAGAAATGCCTTACACTAAATGCAAAACCTTTTCCCATTATATGTTGGACAAACACAAAGACTGGTCTACTTTGAGAGCCCAAAAATCTGTTCGTTCAATCTCAAGACAACGTATTTCTCATGGTCGATTAAACCTCACATGAAATGCATTGCAACTGTATCTATCACACTGTAAAATGCATTGTCATATTTAAACATCTAATAATCAGAAATCATTGAAACCTTGAAGCAATGGTGCTCCTTTTTTTAATAAGAAATTTTGGTCAGCGGCAAATTATCAGGAATTCATCCTTTTTTGGCCTTTGTTTTTCTTCTTTTTCATTGATTTGCTCGTTAAATTTGTCCGTTTGAATGTTGGAAGTTTCAATAAAGAGCAGTCGACTGGGTAGATATCAAAAATGCCTGTGTCAGACTGTCAGTCTCTTTTCATAGCAGTGAACTAGATGAAACCCAAATGGCTACTCGTAAGGTCAGATCATTAAACCAAAAGCAAAGGAAAGAACAAGCTAATGTAAAATAAAACAAACAGGTTACAATTTCAAGTGTTGGGAAGGGCCTTCATCATGGCTGTAATATATGTATAGTTTAACGATGCCCTGTGACACTCCAACCCTACCCTGTAATTTCCACCAATCGTCATTTTGAAATTTCTCGTAAACCACTTCAATCCCCAGAAAAAAAAAATGAAAAATCCTTATGAGGTTTTCATATGTTGAAATTCATTTGTGAGGTACCAGCTAGCTAACCTATAGTACATCAATTACCTGAATACAAAACAACTTCGTTAACACTTCAACCTCAATCAATATGGCCGGGTGTTTTTTCCTGGAAGAGAAAATTAAGCATTGCCTGGATTTAATTATGACTTTGACGTCATAGAGAGATTCTCTTTGTATGGACTGTCGTGTTCTGTACTCTCATTTGCAAGGTGAACTGCAATTAAGTTTGTGAATTTGTTTTGGGGCTGTTGAGATGAACGTTTCTTGCCTGGTTAATCTCGCCCATTCCCAATGACGCGGTTTAGACCCGGTGATGTTTGGCAACAGATGAATTGCCTATGGACTCTCACCAAGTTTACAACAAATGAATGCGATGTTTTTGTGTGGTTGATGGAAAATAAACAGAACCCTCCACGCAAGATTAATAATTCCCCCTCCTTCGTCAGAATAAGTCAGTTTGGTAAGTACTCAAAAAAGCAAGGACATTCGGGACAGTGTTGTCGTGGAGATCATTACGAGACCAGGCACAAGACCAGAAAGAAGACCAGACACAAGACCAGTCACAAGTAACAGGGTGAACAATGACAAAGGAATGCTTTCGTTGCAGTTCATTTGAATAGCTTGTGGCTTGAATCAAGACTGGAGGTCTCATGCTGCTCTTGTGAAGGTCTTAAGTAGTCTCGACTACAACACTGATTCGGGAACAAAGCACGAGCATGAGTCCAGTAAGGGCTGCTCTGATTGGGCAGACCTAGCATGTGCGTGCGAATGACCTTTTTAGGCATGCCGCGCTGTCAGAATACAGAACTGGCTCACTGTCTCTGTATTATCATACCCCTAGGGTTTTCACTGGTGGAAAGTTGCATGCACCGACAGTCAAAGTCATTTTGAAATCATTTGCATTTCATGTCAACATTCACTGTTAAGTCCACTTTAACAACAATCTGATTCTCACTGACAAAAAAAACTACTGAGAAATTCAGGATTTACCTAATTGATTCACCGAAAAAGACTGTTGCTTGCTTCCTCGACTTAGAAGTTGACCAAACATTAACCACGGACCTTTTGCCCTGAGAGAGCCTGTTTGGTGGTACATGCGGTGAGAGCAATAACTCCAAGCCTTATCAAGCGGATATGGACAGCCCTCCACGATGGCTACCGGATAAATGTGTGTCTAAAATCACATATAAGCACAGAGGCCATTTTTGTCTGCACGGAATAAATACTGCGGAAATCACACCAGTACCCCGCGACTAAAAGTCTATGCACTGATTACTTCAACCCTCATTACCTCTGCCAGGTCAATGGATGCCCAACGAGGTTACAGCAGGGTAAAGCAGCTGAAACACAAGGCACTGCACCAGACGTGACAGAACAGTGGGTGGTGATGCTGCATAGCCCCTTGTAAAGAGAGCTCCGACCCACTGCAAGCCAATGCATGAGTCAGGCAGTCAGGAAGAGATTCTTGGAGCCGCCAACCGGAGGTGTAGATGAGACCATGATGACTTGGACCGAGTCTGAGTCGCTGGCACTGAACCCATCCAAGATTGAAGCTCAGGCTGAGACAGACCTTTGGTCTCTAATTTTTCTCGATTCTATTCAGTGCTTAAAAGTTCTGATTTCAGAATTAAAGGAGACCGCAGGAAAAGTTGAATAGTATCTTGAGATTAAAGTTGATATAAATGGGCGTGGTCAAGCGATAAATTGGTGTGCATATTGTTTTAAATGTGTTAGTCACTGCATAACGAAAGAAATACATGTCGAGAACCAGTCACAATAGTCAAGGACTACATGTGGTCAAGATATGACTCCTGGTCCGGTTGGCCAACAGATGAAACAGTTACAGAGAGTCAAAACCCTTGGATTTCTTAAACAGACAACGAAAACGTGGAGTCAGTGTGTGGAATTGATTCTGTTAGATTCAAATGCCGAGTTGACCATGCCTAGCCAGAGATGGCACACACTTCATCATCATCCGGTCTCAATTTGACCCCCAAAATACCTGGAAGAATTTTCTGTAATATTTCAGTCTTTGCTTAAGTGGGAACCCCAGTTAGTCCATTTATTCACAGCTAGGCCAGCAGATCCATGCCCATATCAATATCCAGCCTTTGCGAGTTTGGCCTGGTTGCTTAAACCACATTCATTCCTTCACAAAACCCGCTATCATCCCCATGTGTGATCAACTAAGCCGTGTACAGATAGGTGTATGTTCACGCCAATCCAGGTATTACTGTCCAACTGTCCCCCAAACTTATTTTCCCACTGACACCTACTGTACATCCCGCATTTCAACAGCTTTACATTCATGTGTTCTGCATTTCAAGCCCAGCGGACCGCTGCGGATCTTGCTCGCTGACCAATGTGGCGTGAAGCAATTACGGAGCTGTAAACAAACGCGAGAATCGGTCGGCAGTCGTGCATGCAAATGTGCCAAACTATCTCCAGGTTGACAAGTGGGGGCTTGTCTCAAATTGCGCCAAATTCGCACCTCTGTCAAGTGTGAAATGGAAAGCCATGGGCAGACATTAACTTGATAGGCTGCATGCTTCAAAGGAGTTCACTCAATAGATGAAATCAAGCGTCTGTTTTCTCCTTGGAAATTTCCAAACCAGGGCTCCTAAATAAATAGTGTTGTGTGCCCATGGCAAGTTAAGGATAGCACTCCAGTATCTATGTTTTCAATATTTTAATTTGACAAAAATAGGCCAAACTTTATCAGTGCCCAGCGGTTGCAAATTCACAGCCAGAGAGAGGCAATACAATACAGGCAACAGTAATAAAAGTCAATCTTAATAAGCGTACGTGTATGTATATGCTACATCTTAATACATCACACACAACACATGTACTCAAACAATATAATCAGAACACATCTTACAATATGTCAATCCAGCATACACTGTACATTATATGATGTATTAAGATACAGACGTTTGTTGCCAGCAATGCAGAGGTTTGGTAAATTCAACAGTTCAACCAATGTTTCTGTGTGAAGCAAAACTGTAGGCCAACTGACATAACTACAAGGTGCCAAATCTGGGATACATTTGGGAAAATCTATCAATAGCCTTGAAATTTGTTTGCTTATACAGGCACATCTCACCACTGAAATTACCATGAAATAGTAAAAGTCGGTCCTTAATCACTGCCAAAGATGATGGCTTCGATTCTTCATGAAATATTTTGTGGGTTAAACATGCGAAAAAAAAATTCCACAAAAACTGACCGCTTCAAACCAACCTCAATGTTTACAGCCTGTGTCTTTACACCTGACGGCTTGCATCCCAAACAACAATAACAAGGCTAAGAAATCAGATTAAACTTACATCAGCTCGGCCAGAAACGGCCAAAACAGGAGGGGGGGAGGGGAGCGACTTCTTGGAGAATGCTGATGCTCTTTACCCACCTCCCCCAAGGATAACAGCAGTCTGCAGTCTGAAGGCAAAGGTTGTCATGGCAACAGACCAGCCAAGGTATGAGGAGGAAAAATGGTCTACTGACGAGGGAGATCAGGCAGTCGGCCTGACAAAAAAACGGGGGGGGGGAAGAATAGCAACGGACTTGCCTTCATATGCCAGGATCTGTTTGCAGTTGTTGATATGCGCTCCTCATTCCATGCCTTACCATCTGGGACAGTCTCTGAAGAGAAATGAAGAGGGGAAAAAAAGGGAGTTGTCATATATGTTGGGTGGAATTCATTGACATTTAGAAAATACAAAAAAAAAAACCTGACTTGCTCAACTGGAGAAAACGGGGAGAAAGGAAAGTGCGCGCACGTAGCTTGGAAAATTGGCTTGAGCCCGAGAATAATCTGACTGACAGTTCTCCTTCTATATGCATTCCAATTTGTGGAATTTGCCAATGTTCAAACAGCAATTGGGGGGCGATTGCAAGACGGACAGGAAATGACCTAAAACAAGGAGAGGTAAATAGGAAAAGTAAAGATGGCATGGTTGGAGAAAGGGGAAAATTGAGAGATGGGACAAGTTAAAGGAATAAATTAATATGTGAGCGATGCAGAGGCAATAAGGCTGCCCTAGAGAGAAAAAAACAATCTAACTCATCAGTCTTGCCACGTAACTAACAGCTCACTTGATAAGCAAATGCATCAGAAAATATCCACAGGTATATTGTAAGGGAACTGAGTCAAGATGTAACCTTGGCAAAAAAAAAGAGGTGATTCAGAGAAATGGACCTAATCTGCACTCATGCTCATGTACATAAAAACAGCCCCTCTCCCCCAAAAAAGATTTTAAAAAGACATGCCATCTTAGCATCATGTACAGTGCTCTGCTTCCAACTTTCTTTTTCAACTGAACCTATTTCAGGATGATATAAAGATAACAAAGACATGTTACCAGTTTGTAAATGTAGCTACCAGCATCCGGAGGCAAATATGAAATCAAAATGATCCCAAATACATGTGGCAATACCATTGGTGGCACCTGGTGCAGAGTTTGACGCAGGTGCAAAGTGTGAGAGAAAAAAACATGATGTTGCACCCAAGGCATTTTTTTTACAAAGTCTTTCTCATTTATTTTCTGGACGGGATGGTGCCTCTCTGACGATGGCCCCTGGTTATTTTGTACTGGACCATGCCCTCCCCCCAAAAATTGTTGTTTTTGTTATATAAAAGGGAGAAAGGCTTTGTAGTGGAAAAATTTCTCTTACATTCCCCCCATAAGCTTGTAACAGAATCCCCAATATTTGCCTCGCTCATTAGAAAGAGCTCAGTTGGAAGGTGTACTGGAACTACAGAAATTTCAAAATTTTCAGTTCTTGCAAAAAATTTTTGCTCTTGAAGAATCAATTTCTGGGTCAACCTTTGGGTACATAGAACTTGAAGCAGTCGCTTGACAAATAATCTTCCTCATCAGTCTCTCCAAACCCCCCCTTCCAGCTACCCTGGATCTGTTCCTGCACCAACTCCCAGAGTATTTCACGGTTGCGGTTCCAGTAACCATTCTACATTTGACGTTTCCAACCTCTCCCTCCCCCAATGGACCTCCCCCCCAAGTTCTTTTTTTTCCCTTCCTTACCATCCGCTACATCAATCAATGGAGGCCGTCCTTCACGAGTGGACGGGAGGACAGGAAATTGGTCTGGTTACCGTCCCGGCCATTCGTGAACGGCCCTCGCTCACGTTGCGCAAATAGAGGCGCAAGACAAACCATAAATTAGCTCCCTTTTTTTTTTCCCCTGGAGATTTTCAGACGGTTGCTTCAGACCAATCTATATGAACAATTTTGCGGCTGCAGTCAATAATGAAAGGAGACCTTGAGAGGCCAGTGAGAGGCAACGATTCTGACACTCCAAACGCTCTGCAGCTGACATCTTACTTAGTCCAGAGGATTACACATAAATTTGTTTCTAATGCCTTTAATTAGCACCTGTTACTGGATTCTGAAAAATCAGATGGTCACTGTTTGACCAACTAGACCAGAATTAACTTTCGAATAAGGCACTATGATATTTATTTACATACAATGTATTTATATTTTAATCTTTCTTTTTGCCTCAAAAATTCTATGCTATAAAACAAAATACAATTCCTGAATTATGCCAATACAAAACAATAAGAATTTTTTCAAATTAAGAAACACCTCTTCATGCCAGATCAGGTATTCAACACATTCAATCACAGTGTTTTCACTTGTTTGCTGAATGTAAGTGATAAATGACACTAGAAAAAAGTCAAGATAACATTCAAAATCTATGAATAAATTGAAGATCAGCACGCACTTGAATATGATTTGAAAATGAACATATAAAACATAGGATGCAATAAATAAAACAATCTGAAACAGGAAAACAATAAATGTACTGTGATATGTTAATAAGCTAGACTTTATAGCCTTCTGTTTTTCCTCTCAGAGAAAAATGTCTCGGTCCTGAAGGACAGAACTCAAGTAGGAAACCTGGTGTCACCCTCACCCAAAAAAATTCCACCTGGCCCATACTCGTCAGTGCAAATAGCTGCCAAACCATCCCGACTAAAACACTGTTTAGAGCCCAGAGGATTCTCTTTGACACACAAGGACCCAGTTTTGTCCGAAAGCCGGCCATTATATCCTCTAGGAAAGGTTACATATATCCCCAATCACAATCGTGCGACGACAAAGACGCCAGACAATGGTATCTGGGGGAGAGTGATTACGACCATGAGGCCCGATGACAGACATGAGGGTCTACTGGCCATTAAAGATATTATACCTGCTTGCATTTGCATATCAAAGGTAATGTACATGTAACCTACCTCTGCTGAGAAATTTTGTTACAGTCAATTTCTCCCACACAAAATATGGGGCCAACGTGTAGTTTGATATTCGTGGGAATTTGGGAATTTTTTCAACGTTCAATGCATGAAAATTTGCATACCAAATATTGTGGGCACTGCAGCCAGATGCTTAAAAAGGTTGCTCACTGGTAATTTTGGTGAGTGCAACTACATGTAGAAGTCACTGCAGCGGTGGCACAATGCTCATGGACACATGTCACATGTGGTGCACATGCAGCATGCCTCTTCCACCCCAGCAATGGAGTCTCCTCAGATTTGTCTATGATGGGTTTGTTACCTGTGTTAGATCTACGGGAGGATGACAGTCCAGTCCGTGGCAAGTGTGATTGTATAAATGCTCTAAGATTATAGAGCTCTACCAAATGAGCTATCCAGGCCTATAAACTTGGCTACTTGCGCAGTGTAGATTTAACACCATTGGTGTTACCACTGCAAAATGCTCCTTGAGATAACATAAATTAGATGTGATATTGGAGGCATTCCTTGAAGAATCATCAGTATCGTCAGCTGATTGAAGAACTTTGTTTTCCAAAAGTTTTTTGAAATCTGTGAAACTTTTGAGTATAAGAGGTAGAAAGTAAAGATGGGTCCCTGGCATCCTCCACTGGGCAATGGGT
>NW_019091416.1:3155984-3168433 GCF_001949145.1 Acanthaster planci
CCACTGGGTATTGGGTAACTGCTTGCCTGGCATTTCAACAAGGAAATGGGTAACAAGGTACATGCATACCTGCACCTGGCTTGTCAGCTGGCTATTGGGTTACAGGGCACCTGACATTCTCAGTCAGGCATAGAGTAACCATGGTACCTGGTGTTCTCAGTTGAGCATCAGGTAACCAGGTACCTCACTTCTCAGTTGGGCATGGAGAAACCAGGGTACCTGGCATTCTCAGTCGAGAAATGGGTTACCAAGAGCTTGGCGCAATCGTATTGCAAACCATAGGCAATGTAATGGCAGTTATTGTGCTGCAGGTGAGTTGCTCCAGTGAAACAACCACACAGGCAGGGATGAGATTGGAGGGAAACAAAATAACCAGAGGGTTTTGAGGGCCCAAAAGCAGCAGAAGGTCTTTGGAGTACATTGGTGTTTTCCTCAAGCCCCCCCTGCCAAAAAATACAATTTTTCTAAGGTCGTATATTTACCTGTAAATGCACCAAATAATGGTAAACTCAGGGCTTTCAAGATGTTAAAAAGAGCTTGTTTTAAAAACATCCCCAAATCAGGAAAGCCCTGATGAAAAATCCTAACAAACTGACACGCCACGTGCATCTTCAGTACATGCATTATTTCTAACAGTCCCTACTCATGACGCTGCAAACCTAGAGAAAAAAAAAAGGGAAATCGCAAACAAGTCACAAAAAGTACAAGCACGGTCAATTTTCTTTCAAAGATACTTTAAAAACCAGTACTTAAACTGAAACAAATCCTTCTAAAACTCCTGTGGCTTTGGTAGCTTATAACCTTATTTGGAAAGATAAGCTCAATGCAGTGGTTTATTTGGCCGTGCAGTAGAGAGCTGACAACATACATGTACTCTGTTGAAGCCTTGTACCGCGTGTGGGAGTCTGCAAACAAGTCTCCGGTTACCACATTCAGGTAAACAAACACATTGGAATGTTTGACCGCCACGCCATCCAAACAGGGCCTGTTCCGGTGCGTGAAGACGATTTTTTTTTTTTGGACGTCGGTAATGTCCTGGGCAATTGTGTGCAAGGACGTCATGGTTTTTGCTTCTTGGAAGTGAGAGACGAGGGCTCTCAATCCCCACCACCACCCCCATTCCTTCTCTCACTAAGGCCACAGAGTAAACAGGAGTGATAAATGGCAAGCATTTAAGGGACGTTACACTGACGCAGGAGAAAAGTGTGACAAGGGCATGGGAAGAGTTTATTTCCAAAATGAGATAGGCGCCATTTTGGTCCTTCTCTGAATTACACCTTCTCGTCGTTGCCTCCAGCGGGTTTCTAAGGGTTTCATTTGGTAAAAGAATAAAATTCTGAAAGACACGGTACCCTCTTTATGTTCGTAAACACCTGCATTCAATAACTGTGGAAACATTACTTGAACTTGAAATTTGAATTAAAGTTAGTAATTTGTGACTCAACCCAAAAAAAAAAAACCGGGTCGCGTATCACCGGAGCCACTTTTGAGTGAAAGGCCCGTAAAAAGTCATTTAAAAGAATACGGCACAGTGTAAGTTGATGGGCACTCTCAACATTTTCACTCAATTTTCACATTTTAAATCAAATGCTCAGTTTGCACTTTTCAGTAACAAAATTACTGAGGGAAAGAATGGCCTTAGGACTCATTTTGTGCGATCCCATCACATTTTCACCATATGCTTGACCCAATTTTTTTTCCTCAACAAAATTCTGGTTAATAATAGCTAGTAGCTCCCTGACTTTGCCCAGTTAACCTGTATCGGTAGACAGATCTACACGTACCACTGTGCAAACTACAGGTATATGTATATTCTTGCAGGGCACGTTACAGCACTCTCTGAGGCATTTCTCACAGGGATACATGGTCCATCTTCCGGTTGGCCATAACTTTAACACATTGCCTATTTCAGTAAGTAATCTATCAAATACACTTTCATGCGGCCAGTGAAGCCACTTACAAGCCTGCGGATCAATTATGCATGACACACACTGTGAATCTGCAGCTGGGGGCAGCGAGAGGGTATCTCTCTGTGCTTTCCATAGGCTGATCATGTCTGACAAAAACATTGGGCATCCAAGTCATTTCAGCAGCTGGTAATGAACGTTCTGCCCATGGGCGGCGGGAAAAGATAAACAAACGTATCTGTTTGCGGCTTGAAACAGTGCGTATCCAAGTCCCCAGCGTTTCTATCAGCGTTGGAATTAATGCGCTCAGAGGCAGCTCCACAGGACTGATGAAAAACACCTTCCGCCGGTGGAATCTTGACAAAACAATCACTTAGTGTGCTCTTAACACAATAGGGTGCGTTGACAACAAGTGGTCAATCAACAGCTTTGATGTCATGGCTCACTAAGACTGCGTCACAATCTCGAAAGGTATCTACAACTGGAAGTCTACTGAATCACAAGAAGCGGCACACATATGTAAACAACAAGCGGTCATTACCAATCCAAGTGGGGCCCTCAGTCTCAATTTTACACAGACCGGGAAATAAAGATTAAAGGCCCATTTCTCCTCTCTCTCATTCCGAGTAAAAAAACCAAAGTTAAGTTTCAAAATATATATTCCCTCTATATTTTTGCCGTTGGGAAAGCAATGGCAAACTCCCCTTTAAAACAAACAAATGATACGATTTCGACGCGCTCCATCAAATATGTGCTGAGGGAAGCTGTGTACATATTTACGGTAATCATCGCCAGCGTTCATGCCTGTGCTGCTTTGTTGCGGGATGGTTTTTTTTTCATACAGGGTGACATTTACTTGATGTAGACTATGCAATCAATGAATACGTGATACATGAAAATGCCTTGTCTCTCTAGGAGCGTGTTGCATTAAGCCACAAGGACGGCGTGCTTCAAACACACAGTGAATGTGGCTACCTCTTGTGTCTTCTTGCTCACCCTTCACCCAAGTTGTTTCTGTGATGCCGGTCGAGTCTTCAACTGTCCACAGCGAACACATCTAATCCTTACAGGACACCAACATATTTTGAAAACAAAAATAAACAAAGATCAACACAAACACAAAAATCAAACTAAAGCAAACCTAATCAAGTGCCGGCGTTATCATGCCTGTCATAGAATTCCTTTTACCTGTTTACAAGACCAGCCACAAGGAACCAGAGAAACGACGGCGAAAGAATGTCTGTGTCAAAGTTCATTTTGAAGAGTCTGCGATTTGGATAACTTCAGGGGACTTGTGATAGATCTATGACAAAAGCATTTATTCGGTGAGGGTTTGTTCATACTTCACATGAAAAGAACACATAAACCAATCAATGAAGCCACACAGGGGTGCCTGTATTGGTCTGGTTATTAGTAAAATCAAACAGACAAGCAGGATATCACTTAGACTTCAAGAAATCCTTTTAAGACCCTGTCACTCATCTAGTAGATAGACCTAAGAAATGTGCCTGATCATTAATGGCCCAACCTACCTGTAGCAAAACAAATTGGTTGCCAAATTCCAAAGTGGCCAAGGCCACTTTGGAATCAAAGGCCATTATAAACATCTGGTAATGGCTGTAATCTTGTAATCTAATCTAATCTAATCTAATCTAATCTAATCTAATCTAATCTAATCACACAACCTCTCAGCATTTTTCACCCACACAGTGTCCGTTTTCACCAAGAGGCCAAACTGAGAGATGTAGCAAACCAAAGAGCTCAGTTTGCACTTCCTAACGCTGACTTGAAATTAACTACCTGTACTCGAGAAGGGCCTGCAGACTCACTTTGGGGAACCTAATTATTTCTTTTTGGGGGGGGGTTGGTAATTCCTCCATGGTAATTCTTACTGCATATAACTGACCCTATCTCCTAAGATGAGTATTTTTTTAATAAGTTGGCACTTGGATTAAAAAAAAAAAGAAATTAGAGGACAACGAAAAAAAAAAAAAGAACAGAATTTTCTTTAGTCTCAAGAAAAACCTATAAGGGTCTTCAAGTTGGAGGGAAAAATACAAACATAATTAAAACAAAAATAGAAAAAAAAAGAAAAAGATGTATCCCTTACCACTAGCGCCAGCAGCCAAGGACCGAAGCTTACAAAATTGAAATCAGAGCAAAAGCAATTTCTTTTTACATTTATAACAGTAAATTGGTGGTCAGCAGATCAAAGACTTCTCAACATAAAAAAATTTTCTTTTTTTTCCAGTTCTGAATCCCAGCACCAACTTATGAAAACTTTCACCTAAGGATTTTACCAGGGACCTTACTGAATCTTTCAAAATCCTCCATCACCATGCAAATGTCTAACCTTTCACCTTTCACATTCTGTTTTTTCTAATGACAAACTTTCAAGAGCCATCAACCGTCTTATAATGGTAACAGATGCTAGGCTCAAGTTTTCCTTGACCCAAAAATTCCTCAGAAACCTCCTGATGGATTTTGAATGATCTAGGAGGGCTTGAGTCGACGGATGATTTTAACGTCAATAACTGAAACTTCATTAGTGTTTGCTTCCCAAAACAAACGACATGAAGAAAAACCACACCACCCACCTTCTGATCACAAGCATTACCAAGGGTCCTTCAGATTTCCTTTAAATCACAAAACCAGTACTTCAACCTGTTTCCTCACACACACACTGAAGCTGTTACTGAATTTCTCCCGCCATCTTAAATTTCCTCTCCCATGCAGCAAAGGCTACAACCTCATCAATAATACTCCCTGAGAAATCTGACAACTGATTCAATTTCCGCTATTGACACCTGTAAATGCATCTGTTTTTTTTTTTTGTTGAAGGCATTGAGCAAACAAGTCATGTTTAGTTTTTCAATTACTTGGGGCCCCGTGTCTTTGGAGGACTGCACTGGAGATAGAGGGCCACGTTTGTGTTTTACTGCACTAATAAATCGCTAACCTGATGAGGTGCCTTGTGTTGCCAAGATGTGAGCTCTCTAAAGGTCATTTTGAGTTTGTTTCATCCTGAGAAGCTTTAACCTCTCTTTTTTTTCCTAAGTCAACCTTACTCTCAGCTCTTGCTTGCTCAGCTGCTATTGGATGATAATAACATTGCAGAGCAGTAAGCCAATGGCCACGCTGTTCCTCAAGTGAAGTTCAGTATGCTTTCCTTGAATTTTGCCTTCAATTTTGAAAGCAATGGTACTATTCGTGAAAGAGAAAATGCTACATGAACAACAGCTGTACAAGTCTTATTCCAACCAGCAAGGGCGAGTTTAATCATGATTTGTCAACCTACAAGGTGATTCTTTTTCTGGTACCCAGGATGCATTTTGCTCACAGGTTACCAGGGAAACTTGACCAACGGTTGTTACTTCAAACTTGTCCTAAGAAATTGCAAATACTTGACAGGGGCAGACAGGATCTATGACATCTGCCCAGATGATTAGCATTCCTGAAAAGACAGCCTCCTGTGTTGAGTGATTGATCAAGGAACTTGTAATATGTAAGCCATTACTCCCACTGCTGAAGTTTTCAGCGTGAAGTCTCCAGGAAAACAAGTTGGTATTAAAATGGCCTTCAACAGCACAGGCGGCAAATTCCATCCACTAGTCTTTTGTCAAGCACTGCATGTGCCACTCCTGTAGACTGAAAACAATTACTGTGACTGTCTTTACTATAGGCCACTGAAGGACATGGAAACAGTCTGGTGCTGGATGCAGAGTTTAACGATGTCAACAAAAAGCTAGTGTGTGGACAAGCAAGGCAACTTTTCTTAGTCTAGTCTGTATGTTTTATTTCACCATAGAGGGCAGGAAAAGAGTGAAAGATGTTTCCCTGTGCTCTGCGGTCAGTTTTTTGTCCTCTGTAGTAGGCATCCATGATTTGCTAATGGGAGAGCGCTGCATTGTAGGAACATAGGAAACACTACTCCACCTCAGTGGGCGTACAGCACAGCGCGACCACCTGTGCTTGTATCTGCGGCATTAGCTAAATTAGCATCCTGTCAGTGACAATACCAACTTGATCCCTCACACTTTTGGGCCAGAAACTGTCACCGCGGCAACGTGACAAGTCCACCACAGAAACTCCGCCCACCTGATTTCCGGATGCTTTGTGTGCACCAAAGGTTAGCCGAGGGGCTGTGCAATGCTTGTGTCCGTGTGTCTGCAAGCACGTCGCTCTCTGCCGAGATATGTCCCTGAGGGCAGGCAACTGCCATGAACCAGTGAGAATTACGGGATGAAAAAATTATCATTACCTCATTTTTTCCTGATCCAAACAAGGCTAGACTCTCCTCTCATCTAGCATCTATAGGGTGGATGGCC
This sequence comes from Acanthaster planci, assembly GCF_001949145.1. The sequence continues at coordinate 3,162,220 of NW_019091416.1, forward strand.
ACGTAAGACCCATTGCAGTTTCAATTAACTGGGTCCATAGCTTGATTTGAGAGGCAGGTGCCTCAAAGACAGGGATGACTCTCCTGTCATCCACTCAAACATGGACACCCAATTTGAACATGATGTAAAACAGTTTTTGTAACCAAGATGTCAGTGAAACAAAATATCAAATAGAACAAATTGTTATTTTTCCCTTCCACGAATCAATTTAAAACATCAATTCTGCACCAATTGCAAGTACATGTAACCTCTGTGAACGATCTAACTGGAATATTTGATAAAAGACTGAGGTATTTAGTGGAAAGAGACAAATCAAATCTAATCCCAAGATGTGTCCAAATACATGTGCATATATGTATCATCTGAAGTTCCACAGGCCTTTAGACCAATTTTTTGGGTCTACATAAATTTTTATTGGACTCAAGGATAATTTCATAATTTTATTCAACCAATGGTGTGATATTTTCACTGATATTTGATTTACGACTAGCTATAACTCCCCAGTTGGACCAAGATTACAACTGACCAGCCAGCACCTTGCATTTAAGTGAAGCAGCCAGGGAGTGCGGCCTTTTTTTCCCCCAGTGACAGCCTTGTCGCTGTTACTGCAAAGCGCACAGAGCAAACCGTGACTGCTTTAGACTGGCGAGTGCCTCCCCCAAATGACCCCGCAAGTGTCTGCCACAATCGGCCATCGAGTGCATCTGTGTTACAACCTGGGGCATGAGGAATCTGGAAGACCCTACGGGGGCTCTCTGTGACAAGTCTGAGTGCTGTATAATTTGAGGAGGGGGAAAGCCAGGCTAGAAAAAACATACATGTACCTAACTCACTTGCTGTTAACGGCCAATCAATATTATATTAAGGATACCACCTTGGGAGCTTAATGGAGTCCTTACAAATGTTGACCTTCTTGATAAATCCAACACATTATGTTCACCTTTTGTCATTGGAGCTTATCCACTGTCATTTGATGTTTCAATTAACAATTTCCCTCTTCTTCAAACTGTAAACAAAAACCTGTCTGTTAATCAAAGGAAAGCGCTGTAATATATGCACTGCCGAAGAGCATTTTGTGGTAGTGGGCACAGGAGCTCACCAAACTGGGATATCAACATATGCAGGCAGGCCCATTGCCTCATGGAACATAACATCACCTGGGTGCACAGCGTACAGACGCTGTGTACTGGGTGCAAGGACTGCATGCGTCATGTACAAAACAGTGACGTCATGAAGAAACTCTGCCGAATCCTGAAAATGATAATTGATGCATATGGAAAAGTATGGTTTAAGGCAGATGGCAGATGGAAAAGTACGGTGTAAGGCAGTTGTAATTATATTATCAGGATTCCCAGTGCAGAAGTCAAAACCCCCTTTTTAATGAGCCTCGTCCGTCTGATCAAAACATGAAGGCAAGGTTTTATCCATCCCGATGTCGCGGTTGACAAGCTCTGACAGCCAGCGTAGGGGCTCAGGTGCTAACAATAGCCGCTAATTGAATAGGCTTTTCAATTAGCTAAACTGATTCCCTACAGCCACTAACCACCCCACCCCCCCATCTTTTTTTTTTTTTTCAGATGATCAGAATTATAGCTGCCATTCGCCTGCCCGGCTTGTTTTGCCAGGCCACACAGGTGGGAACGTTCACTTGTCTCCTCTGCATTTTCTGACGCAGATGAACCTAACGGTGATCGCCATGGTGGCAAAAGAAACTACACATGCATGTACGCGTGCTGCTGTGAGATGGCAACAGAGAGGGCAAGAAAATACTATGCAGTTCTAATGGTTAAGAAATGGCTGGAGTACATCTTGTGAATAGCTTATGGCACCTGCTGCTACATGTGACTCCGACTGGCCAGCCGACACCCCCGGCAAGCTCGGTGGTTGAGTGGTTATGAAATCTCCAGTAGTAAGCAGGAGGTCATGGGTTCCAGTCCCACCCGAGCAAGCTTGAGAATTTTTTCGCAAGCTCTTTGATTAACACGGAGTACACAGTGTTATAAATATACATGAACATGGGTGTAAGGATAAACCTGTTATTGAAAAGTAACATCCCAAACAAATCTCGAATTTACCTCAACATCTCACATGGATAGAGCCCAGGAATTGGCTACGTGATTTAAGTTTTCCTTGTCTTTTTAGTCCAAAGACTTTCAATGCTCTAAGCATCCTAGCAACACTGTCCATCCATTCAAAACTCTTAAGCTAACCAGACGCAGCATTTCACCTCAAGTACCGTACTAACAATTTGAACCTTTCCACTTTGGGGAAGTGTCTCCATCTACTGCCCGATATCGCATTCCACTGAAAACAACTTGCTCATGATGCCAAGCACTCCCCTCCCCCCGTGCACAATTTGCAATTCTCTTCCTCTGGATTAAAAACAGGACACCCCAAAACAAACCTGAAGCCCACCGCGCATATAACAAACAAACAAAAAAAGGAGACACTGTAAATTCAAAGGCCGTCGATCGAGACAGCAGGATCGTTGCAGGGCCCCAGCCAACACTGAAAAGAGGGAAATGTCAAAGTGCTCGATACAAGAGCCTGGATTGAGCTCGGGGAAGAAGGGTCTTAACTCACCTCACGCCAGTCAGTCGGCAACCTGACACCTCTTCATGGCACTGACTATAAGCAACTGCTCTCCTCTTACATGTTTTGAACTTCCAATGTTTCTTCCCTCTCATGTGAGCAACGTCCGTGCAATCTCCTTGAGGACGTGCATTGGGGGCTCTGTTCATTGTAACTTTCTCCACCACAAAATTTACCAGTAAATTTTTGTTCTTACTCACAGTAATCGGAGCCTTTAGAAACATAAAAATCTAATACCTGAACAGACACAGTGGCTCTTTATCTGATCAGTAAAAAGGCTTGTGTTGGGAACAGTAAAATACTTCCACGGTATTAAGTGGAACCGTTTGTTATTGTCAGTTTTTATTTTGGATCAGGATACAGCAGCCAACTTTTGACTGACAGCCAAGGGCCGCATAAATGTATACTGACTCAAAAGTGCCATGTGAAAAATATTTCTTGCCCAAGCCTCATTATTTGCAACACTCTGCAGTGCTTCCAGGAAGCCGCACTGGTAAAACAGGCTTTGTACAACAGTTAAATTCAAGTTCAAAACATGGTCCACCTCTGTGGACTTTGTATGTACAAAACAAATGGGGGAGATTAACAGCCACGATTAAGAGGCAGGTGTAGCAGTTTAACCCCTCAGCCCTCCCTGGGTAAGCCCGGCTGCCTGATAGTCTTCACACTGGATTAAAGGTGACATTTTGACTTGGGACAGATTTTTGCCTTGGGGTGCTCCGAATCTCCTGTTGCTTTGCCCTCCATAGACACAATGTCATTTATTGCATTCTCATCATCACTTCCTGGGATCTTGTCAGGACGAAAGTGAATGCTCTCGGGTAGGGCTCGAACCCACAACCCCCTTGCTTGATAGTGCAGAGAATGAACCACTCAGCTTGCTAGGATCAGCTGGCCAATTCAAGTCCAACAGTGATATTTTCTCTCCCTTTTAATGAGTATTGCCCACGGCAAGAGCTACAGAAGATAAGGAACAGACGAGGGAGTGTAAGTTATCTGGTCACATTCCATTGGATTCATAAAAGATTACAAATCAGTGGAATGAAAGCAAGATTCGGAGAGGGAGTTCCAAGAAGAGTCAGCATGGGAGGAAAAAAAAATGACGGGATGGAATTGAGAAGTTTTACATCTCGACATAAGAGGGTGCTTTTGCCAGGCCCACAGTGACCACGTTGACAACGTACATGTACAATGTACAATGTGCGTGGACCTGAAGTGCTATTAGAGTGCAGTGCAAAATTGCACCCTCCAAATGTCATGAAATGGATGTCTGTATACTCAAGGGCTTAAGAGGATTGCCGAGTGCTCCCTGTGACAGTCACATATCGATATCCTCTGAAAAACTCCACAGAACTGATCCTTCAGAATAGAATACAATTAGCTAGTTTGGTATTTCCACAGGGCATGCTCAGAATAAAGTGGGTCAGAGGTCAATTGAGAACATCAAATACATATGTGTGCATGAGATTGGCTCCCCCCCCGTCAGCACGGGTTAACAATGATTCACATAATGTACACTGAAAACAGGCCGTGTCAGGATTACTTGGCTGTGGCTTACATGTAAAATTGTGCACAGTTCCAAGGTTGTGGTTGAAGCCACTTCCCATGGAGTTGTTTTTAATTTCAAGCTGCAGCCAAGCGACTTGGACACAGCCTGTTTAAATATGTTTTAAGTGCTTAGCTCCTGAATAACACTGCCATTTTTAAATACTAAACTGTATGTACCTGTATATGTCCATGTACATGTAACCCACTGTTCCTTCCCTGCATGAGGGCAGGCTTGGTGTTACATGAATTTTCAAGTTCCTAAAAAAAGTCAGCACAAGAAGTCAACCTGAAGGGGATAACTTCTGTTAACTTGTAGTTTGACCGTTTAATTTTCTTTAGAAAGATGGCATCGTCTGCACCACCTGACTACCCTGAATACATTTGTGACTGGAGTCAGGTTGGGATTCCGGGCCCAAGCGCCTGGCCGGGTTTAAAGGAAATTGAGTTTCTGCAATGAGCAATGCATTTCTGCCAGCTCAAAGCTGAGCTCATAAAATGCAACACTCAATGCAGCGCAAGCCACCGAGTCACCGACCTGTTTGCATTTGACATTTTCGGCGAGGGACTCTGCCGGACAATTCTGCAGTAGAGAGAAAAATCAAAGCACGTCCATGCGCATTATAATGTGTTTTGACACCTGAGGAACATGCAGCGCTTGCACTGAATCTGGGATTGGAAAGATCGGAGCTGTGTTTCCCCTTAAGTGCCACCTTTCACGATTATTCATTTACAGTACATGTACCATTCAATGTCCATCATTTCACAAGCCTGTCCTTTCTGTTGTAATATTGGAAAGATCAACGTACACTTTTAATGCACATGTTCTGAGACTTCGATAGACTTAGAGGTAGATGTACTCGGATGGTTGGTGAAAGTTTCCACAAGAAAAGGTTTGAAATCAGAGAAATGAAAAATAAATTTGTCAGAAGACAAATTACTTGCACTTTCTCATTCTGTTTTAAAAATATATGACACAATGGTACATTATTTCTTTTGCCATGGAACAATATTTGGGTAATATTCAAAAACTTGAATAACAATTGTAATGTTCATGTGTAGGCTTTCTGCAGTCTATTGTGTATGCTAATATCATTTTCTACATTTACTATATTATTAATATTTCAGCATGTTTTTCTTTTCCCTATGTATTTGAGAGAAAAATTAAGAGCATCTCAGAAATCCTTGCTTTGCTTTGCCCTGACGCCTGAAATGCTACAGAGAATTCTGCAACCAATAAGACCACCGCTACCATTCACAACAGCCCAACGCTGTCTCGCTTAAGATGGTACTTTCAAAAGTGGGCCAGTCTGCCAAATCCAAGGGTATCATCAAGAAGTCATGAAAACAGTGATGATACCTTTTTTGCAAACACCAACCAAAAGGAATTTATAAATTGACGACAGACTCCAATTCAACAAATTGTACCTCAGATGGTCACCCGATTCACCATTTTTCCCCACCACGACTATCAGGCACTTGTTAACCAACTCAGCCCCAACATCGGGAAAGAGAATAAAAACAAGAGGAAATTAACAGCCCTGTTTCCGTTTTGTGAGTGTTCCAAGCTGCCTTGTATGAGCTTCTGAACCTCCCCTTTCTTACACCCCAAGATTTCGAGACTGTTGTCGCTTCTGTACGTGACACATCTTAGTACCATCAATCTTGGGAGGTTTTCTAGGCTTGTCACTTCTTTTTTTAATGAACGCGGCTCCGCTCAGCCATTAGCCTCCACAGTGTCATGGGTGATGATGTCTAGCGCTTGGGGAGGGAGATCAGTTCCTCGTGTCCAAACAATTTCTACACTCTGATTTATTTCTGTTCACAATCCCATCGACCAGGGTTCTGCATTCATCGGGGAAAAAAAAAGTCCTGACCAACGAAAAAAGAAAACCGGAAAAGGCACTGACTCCTTAGCAGGTCTGTGAATCATAACCATCAACAAACAAAGCCATAAAAAAGAGAGTTATATCTGCTTTAGACTGTTTGTTTAGAAACGCTACTGGTAAGGTGCTGTAAATCACCCCCTCCAAAAAAAAAAAAGCCTGACAGAGACATAAAAGAAAGAAACCAAAAA
>NW_019091416.1:3169296-3224313 GCF_001949145.1 Acanthaster planci
AGGCCCCTAGCCGATTTTTATGAGATGCAGATTACTTTTTCACTGGATTCTCAGTTGTGTGGAATGGAAAAATAATACCACCCACGGAGGTCCACAACACGGTTTGCATGCATTCCTCACCGAAGCATTATTGAAGTTTCACATGTTACACCAGATTACTTACGAAAAGATCTTCACTGTTTTTTGTTTAATCAGGCCACGTAGGCGTTTTGAGTCACAGGTGTCATGCAGTGGGGAGTGAAGTGCAACTGTGCGTGATAATGGCATCATGAAAAAGATTCCCTAGGTACCGGCGGCATATAAAAGTCATGGACCGCTAGGTTTAAGAATGCTCAGGTGAGATGAAAAGATGACCGCGTCTGCCGATTGTGCCATTCATCACTGGAATAGTTTTAAGAAGCGGGGGAGTGGGCAAAGCAAAAGGAGGGGGCGGGCTTGTATGGCTAGATATTAACCTGGTAGATCTCTCCTAAACATGCTCCATAACTTCCTGCAACCTCTTGAATTTTTCCCAATCTGCTTCAACCTCATGAATTCACAGTCTGCTTCTTGAAAGGGGTTGACCAGTTTGTTAAGACTGATAACTTGCAATCAAAGCACAAAAATCAAGTTGGAATTTTATATTCCTCTTATTATCATGGAACCCCTTTTACACTGCTAACGCCAGCAGTTCACTGAATGCAGAGAGCGTATCATAGACAGGAATGCTTTCAACCAACTGAAGAATGCTCACCAACTTATCGCACATGACTCAACAATGAATGTCCACCAATAGAAAACCTCTCGACTCAAAACTAACATGGAGAGAGCAGTGAGAGCTTGTAACAGCCTGTCAACCTCAAGGAAAGTGTCAAAGCAGAAACTTGTACAGATTGCATTTGTCAAATCAGGCTCATCAACAAGTTAAGAGGGCTTATCAGCTACAGTGTAGGTTGAGAAGGTTAATCAACTAACTTGAAAAAGGCAGAAGAAACAGTGCATATACGCATGCATATGCACGCGAAGTGTTCTTGATGAGGTGATTACATGTACCAATTCAGAGAATCATCCAAACTGAGCTAGAGCTTACCTGGAATGTAAGGCTGGCTACTTCAAATCATAGGCTTCTCTCTATGCTGTGATGTCAAAGAACTTGTCGATGGACGCTGCCACCTCCTCTTTAGTTAGCTTCATGTACTTGCCAGGGTTCTTGGTGAAGTTAATCAACATGTACCTGAGCGACAGAAAAAACATCAATACACCGGGTATACTCCATGAATTGCTGTGTTTTTTTGTGGGCCTTCTCAAGCCTTCCTCAAGTGTGTGATTTCTTAAGAATAAGGCATGTACAAGGACAACTTCAGAAATTTCTCGCCCTCTGAAGGACCTGGCGCTTTGGTTTCTCAAGGGCAATGCAATAATCCTTGATGAAAATTTCTACTGAATGATCAAATCTATCGTGACATTGCAAATCCAGCAGCCTCGTAGCTCTGGAGATGAACTATCCAGGGCAAGATATATTGGTGAGAACATAGCACATATCCTTCGTCAGAAAATTGACACAGAAATTTGGACTAACGTAAATTAGAGGCAGTTGAATTATTTCCCCATGTTTAGGTATTAAAGGGCATCATTTCATCACAAACATAAGATTTCAAAGAAAACGGGCTCATCAGGTTCATGGAGAAGGATGTAGAAAATGAACTACTCCACAGAACTGATAAATTTTTGAGACGGACCCCACAGTCGCATCTGTCATTAACAACAGACTTTTTCACACCCTCTCTTGATGCCAAGATCTTGCGCCAAATGGAAAACCGCAATCAGGATGGATCGCTTTGAGGAAGGAGGTTGTTCATGATTGAGTCAACTATCAGGTCAGTGTCAAAAAAATTCCGTGGTTCTGTTGAATAACGTTATTCTCTACGAACAGTGCAAACAATCACAAACAGATTCTTAAACAGCACTAGCACTTTATGGAAACCTACATGTACGTGTACATTGCCTGCCACTGCCATTCTCGTCACGTTGGCAATGACTTGACACTCTCTTTAAGACAGTCCTGTGTTGATCCTCCGGATTTCACTCTAAGCCTGCATTCAGCATGGCAGAAATCCAAAATCTTCCTATACTTTGAAAATGATGTGCAAGTCAATTTTTTTCCCTTCCTTTTTCTGCTCTCACCCAGAATAGCCAGCTCGGACTAGCGCAGGGCAAGTGTTGAATAATAGACAGAGAGCAGGTGGTCTGATAGTTGATACCAGTATAACGACAGAGGTTTGAAAGCACGCGCATAAAGGGGTGTGTGGGTGGAAATGACGCACTTCTATTTTCAAACGATCCCAAAACCTTAAAAAAGAAACATATTTTTCTGGCCACGTCAATGAGCTATGTAAAGATTATTACTCCATGTGGCAATTAATTCTGCTAAAAATAGTGCGCTTTGGGGGAAAGTCTGACAGTCAGCAGGTGGCAATTTTACAACAGCTGCTTGCAGAATGCAGCAGGGAACCTGCCAAATACAACCGAGGCCTTACAACTTTGCTTGACTTGTAAACACACAGAGTCTTCCTCAGCCACACCAGCTGCAGTCTCTGCTTGTCCCAATTTGTACGCATCACAGAGCCGGACCTAACTTCATAGTGTTGTTGCTCGCTGGAAACGCTTACTTAAGCAGATTTATGTGCACACATAATTCCTTATTGACTCCAACATCTACACCACACAAACTTCTTGGTCTCAGGACACCTAAACATCAGTGCAATGTAACTGACTGACTAAAATTTGGGTTACCACAACTGGGTTATGTTCAGATGACTCCTGCCACAGATCAGCCTGACCAGACTGATGACATAGGACAAATGCATGATCACGTTACAGTACTGATTGGATTGGATGGACATGCATGGACGGACTAATGCATGCGCCGACATCAGTGTCTGGGCGCATCCAGGTTTAATTTTCACACAACTGACCCCCAACACTAACTATGATTAAACCCTTGTCAATTTTCTTGATGCTCTGTGCATTCCTCAAGGCAGTACCTGCCTGAAGTCTGCTTTTTCTCTTCATTTAGCCGCGTTTTTGCCCATCAGTGGTTGGTAAAACATAAAGCTGGCAATCAGCATGACAGATAAAAAATAATGGGCAATTCCATGTAAAGGTGGACACGACCAAGGAATTTTAAAAATTGTCTTGCATGACTGAATTTGATATCAAATTAAAGCTAAATGTCTAGACCTTCCAGAAACAGCGACTATTTAGCAGAAAACAGGTGTTCTCACGATTCTCATGCATAATTAATTAGCATGGAAGATTTTCTGTTATTGTTAGGGAGCATACTGCAAGGTGTCTTTACAACAGCACTAATGAAATTAATTTCTGAATTCCGTATTGTTATCATGTTAATGACATATACTGACCACATATCAAGCCCATTTATGATTTCAATTACGTATCTCACTTTAACGGCCAGGTAATAAAAATTGTCTCGTTATGTCACGGCGTTACCCAAAATATGACATTTTTCCATTTTATTTAAGATGTATCCACAAAAATCTAGAAAATATTATTCACAGTGCAAATTACACACCCACAGGCATCTAAGTAGTAATATTGGTCTTTATTTATTAATTATAGCAATTAAATTATGTCACGGCGTTACTTTTTTGGTAACGCCATGACTGGAATTCCATTTGTGTAGGCCTTCTGTAGGTACAGTAGGTATGTTATGTTGGTGTAATGGAATTCCAAGTGACTCACCATTGCACCACAGCCCATTAGGACTGTTTATAACTCCAAACAATGGATAACAGGGAATGCTACCACTTCGCAGTGCCGATTCCAGAGGCAAAACAACTACACCATGGTCCGAACACGACTGCATCTACTGTCCTCATCTTCCTATAGATTACCCGGGGTGGCAAATGCCTTGCTGAACTTAACAATAATACAAGTTTCTGACTTTTACTGCCAAAAGGGCTAAACCGGATGCCCCATCGTGCCCACACATCAGTGAAATTAATCAAACCGCGAAGAAGGCGTGAAGCTAGAAGAGAGGAGGTCAATATCTACCGGTACATGAAACTTGAATACTGTTATTCAATTTCCTGGAGGATTTACTTATATCTTGATGAGGTTGGTTTTTGGGCCAGAAACCCCCCAGACGCCCCCCACTATGGTAGTGAAAAATACTAATAATGTATTGAACATGTAGCTGCATGTAAATAGTTTATCATGAACAACTGCTGATGGCATTTTTGACGAAGTGGCTGTAGGAGGTCTACAGTTTTTGTCAATTAAAGGTCAAATGTATTTACTTGTTTTACACAAATTTTAAAATATCCCGTATTTGATTATACCCTAACTTTACGTGAACAGATATCACCCTGAAGATTGGTACTGTAACTTGTCTGACATGCAGGTGCATGTATGTGAGCTCAAGCCATAAAATAAGTTCCCAATGCATCAGAGAATCACTGTAAGAGAAGCTAGATACAATGCTAACTACAATTAGGTACCTCACAGGTCCCACATAGCACCTGGGCAGGGATGTACCATACCCTAAGGGTACACCAGAAAGCTGAGCAGCCTCATCAGGATTCGTGATCTCTCAATCCAAGTTTCAAAGTCCACCAGAGCACTACTGTCTGAGCAAATCCAATCTCATTGAAAATCTAAACCTGACATCCACCACAGAAAAAAATTTTACTTTCTCCCTTTAATAGATCTAAATTATTCCTTATTGATGAACTGGAACAATGTGATGAGTTCCACTGATATTATTTCCCCATATCTTAATTGACATATTGATTTTTACATGCACGTGCCATTGGGCTAAGGCTTTGGTCACGGCCTTAGCGGTCACAGCGTTACTGTACATAATTTTTTCATGATGTCATATTTCTCATGAACATAATTTTTATTTCCATTTCTTATAGTGTTATTGTAGTTGACTGTCTGCTAAGTGCATCTTGTGTGAAGCAACTGCAAAATACACCTTAACTTCACAGAGTTTTAACAATAAGTGAACAGCTAAGAATCTGATGTCCTTTTCAGTGTAACGGCATTACCATACTAATTAATATTCATAACTTGATACTTTATGCAGTTTTTGCATAATTTTTTTTTCCAGTTGAAATTGATAATAGCTGTAGTAAAACTGTAAGAAACTTTGTTTCCAAAATTGGAGGTGTTACCCATTATTTGCACTTGAAAGGTGAATTTTGCTACTGATGTGTCACAGCGTTACCTTGGAAGCTCCCTAGTGCACTAAGTTTTTTAAAAATCACAGGTAGGCCTACTACACGTAAACCACCTCATGATACACCGTATTACACTAAATGAAACTACAACTCTCTTTCCGAGTAAGGGGATAGAATGTGCATTGTACATTTTGAAGTTAAAATCAGATGCCAACCAAAGCAATGTTTCTGCGAATTTAACAGCCCATACATGAACAAGGAACAGGCAAATATGAGAGCACTGTACTGGACGGATGATCATGACATGTTTGGTTTATTTATGGTTCGCCGTTATTTTCCCTCCAACTATTTCTACAAATTGGACTGCCATAATATCTCCAAAATCCACCAAGTATTGTTTTGCACCCCCCCATTTGACTGCATACATGGACATTTTATTCTCTTCTAATCTGCTCCAAAGTTTTCCCCCCAAAAACTGACATCTCTTCCCTAGTCTCTTCTAATTCGTTATCAAGGATTTGCACAGTAGCCATCTTGCAGGGCAGTGTTTCTGTTCTACAGGGAAACCTCGTTTGTGCATACCCTATGGTACAAAACAAAATGGCCTGCAAGATGGCAACCATGTAAACCCTCTATTGGCATCTGCAGGCGGTGAACAGTCAGTGGTGGATCTAGTGTAAATAGGGGTGCGGTGTTGGGGGTTTACAAAAGGGGAGGGGGCCGAGAGAAGGTGAAACACATGCCACATTTGTTCTTATCTTGGTGAAAAATATCTGTCTTTGATGACATCAGAAGATTCAACAATTAAGAAAGATTAGCTTGTATCCTAAAAAGGGGAATGGAGGACACACCGGTTACACACCCCAATCTTTCCTTTGTATTCACTACTGCTGGTGAAGCAATGGTTACAGAGGCATAATCTCCCGTGAGATGTTCCCACTGCGTTTCCCGTGTTTCTAGTAGAACATGAATTACAATTTACCTTAGGCTGATACTAAAATGACAGGGATGAATGACCACAAAGGCACGCTTGGTTTCATGCACAGTTTGCTGTGACTGATGACCTGACCTGACACTGGATTATTTGGAATGAATTGTGCAGATATGGTGACCATTTTGTTAACATCAGACTGAACAAATTCGAACACAACGAACTGAAACACATCTGGCATCACTGCCCAACTGGGTCAAACAGTGTTTATCAAACTTTCCGAAGTTAATGGCAGGAATCCCATCGTTACACCTCCCCGTCACTCTGATAAACTACTGTTGGCTATCTCCAGAACAGGTTAGAAATGAATGAATATGATGCATAAATAACTTATAGAGAACTCTTTGAACAGGATGAGCCAGCTTTTTGGCTTTTAAGATGAACATCTTATGTGCAACCAACCAAACAAAAGAGAACCAAACTTAAGAGAAGGGGCTGTAATAGATACAAGACACGTTAAAAGTCAAACTTTTATTTGAGAGACGACAAAATCAGCAGGCAGCTCTTTCTGACTAGTGACTGCGAATGTCTGTACCCATAATCGCCCTAAGCATGCACAGAAAACCCTTTCTGTGGGGAAAATAATTCAAATGGTAACAGAATTTTGTACATGAGAAACTAGGGCACTTCTTGAACTTGGACAAAATGCTCGCTGGACGCGGAACGTTGATTTGTGCCAAACTCGGCCGGGGATTGTGCAGCAAAAATCTGTCACTTAAACTCTCTGGAAAAGGGCAAACAGAGATTCGCACACCTGACATACAATGTATGAGTGCCGTGCATTTGGCTTATCCTTCTCTCTTCCCCATGAGCAAGATTGAGAGCGGCTAGGACTCTCGTCAGAAGCCTTGAAAAGCCTGGCTGAGTTTAATGAGGGGCGATGCTAAACATCGCAGAGCAGGGCAAAATGCAGATTGGAAATGTCAACACTGATCCGGTTTCTTATCAAATGTCGCGGACGACTCGAATTGAGACAGAGAACATCACAGGGGGAGGGAGACGGGTTGGATTTCATCAGCGGGAGCTCATCGTGAGGCCTTCATCCGAATAATGACAACTGGTCTGAGGGTACTACCACCCATATCGGGAAATGAGGAAGATAAACTGTGAGCTACTCTGTCAACGTCAGAGCTAAGTCACGGATAAGGGCCACTTTTAAAGAAAACACCCAGTGAATATCAGAGAAGGATAGGAAATGAAAAACAAGTGGATTTTTAAATTCCGAGAAATTTGAAGCCAACTAGAACTACAGACATGTAATGTATTTCAACACCACTGTTGACAATTCAGGAATGATTTGTGCTTAATACTTCTTTTTTGTACTGAAACATTCATGAGGCCATCTAAGCCACTTGAGTGTATACCACTGGAGGCTGCCATGTTGGCACAGCTTTGTAAAATGCAATAACCAAGCTTGCCCTCAAAAAGACCCAATTTTGGCAGGATTAATTCACACTAAAGTGTCGTACCCATGGACACAAACGACCACACGACATGGGCTGAACTTGAAACCCATAACACGCTGTATTACCTGCATGTACTCTTCAGTCCCCTATACAGAGATCACGGAATTCCATGCTGTTCCTTTTACGGGTACAGCGAAACACTGGCAAAGTGTGGGACCAACCGAACAACTGACCAACCAACTCGGGCACAGACAAGCATGACATGCGCATCCAGCTAGTTGGCATGGCAACCCAAACAGCACACAGAGGCAACGCAGAGTTTTTGGGAGGCCATAGTTTGCATGTGATTTTTGCATGTTGATTTTTGGCGAATAGGAGATGTAAAGAGTGCATTTAATCTTTATGTAATCCCAAGTCTGAGAGAAGACTGGATCCCAAAAAATCGTTCGTCTCTGGTAAGTGCAAGCGTCGATTTCAAGCTTACGTGTCAATCTTTTTTTCTCTCCGAAAGTTAGTTAGCATTACAAAGAGCGAACTGAGCTCTCTTTGTTTTGATACATCACTCAGTTGGCATCCTAATGACAATGGACACCATGTAAGTGAAAGATTTTGCTTGATTACTGATTTCGATTTTGCAAGATTCATTCTTAGGGCCTCGAACTCAAAAGTGGCTCTGGCAACTTGTTCTTGGGTTGGGCGACAGAGGTACTTTGCAGACAGAGGGTTACTGCATGCGCAAGGGGAATATCATTTTCCAGACAGAGTAAAATAAATATCAATCGTGTTTGATAATAAAGCGTCATGCTCCGTAGAATTCCAAATATCAAATCCACCACTGCCTGGCGTTTTCAAGCGGCCAATACTTGCCTCCTGATTCTTGTTTCATTTAAGAACCTCTCTGAGCATGGAAAAATGTTTGCTTTTCCGGCGTGGGCCAAAGTACACTGTACTTCCACGGATGGAAACTGATGACAGACAGATGTTGAAATCAACACCGCCTCAGAATATGATAAGCTGGGAAACACGGGTTTTGACTGGACACATACGGAGTGGAGAATGATCGGAGAAAACATGAGGGACGCCTTGATTTGAGGGAATGGCAGAGGATGGCGATGTTAGATGGCATTAAAGATTAATTGTGGAATGGAAAATAAGTCAAGTACAATTGAGGGGAAACAACAAAAAAAGCTGAGGCCAATTTTCAAAAAGTCTCCTTTGAATTACTGCAGAGGATCACACACATTTTAATGACCAGAAAAGTCTGATAAATACTAACACATCTATGACATAATCTAGGTTTTTTTTTGACCAGGCAGGTTACCAATCGGATGACAAGAATCTTTCAAGTGCTGTATACAACAAATAATGATTTACGTTCGTGCAATGGAAAGAATTATTTCATTTGGAGAGAGATGGAAAGTTCACCATCTGTCACCTCATGAAATCACTCTGACCACTGCACTCACGAGCATCTGTTAGTTGTACAATGACCTCAGCACAGAGGTGGAAAGGCGTGTGCATCAGAAACCAACCACAGGTCTGGTGACCTGACTGGTTGGCATACATTACATGTACCGGTACATGCACCTGGTCTGCACACTGACAGCCAGCTATCTTAGAGGGAATAAATGCATCCAGCTACCGTACACTGCGGCTTTTGGTAGCACAACGTACATGAACATGTATGCTGTACTGATCCCACTGGCAAAAAGGGGGGGGGGTCACAGTAGGGGGACCAGTGGCCCACCCCCTTACTTTTTAAATGGGGGGGGACATGACTCCCACTTTTTAAATGGGGGGGGGACATGACTCCCACTTTTTAAATGGGGGGACATGACTCCCACTTTTTAAATGGGGGGGACATGATTCCCACTTTTTAAATGGGGGGGACATGACTCCCACTTTTTAAACTGGGTGACATGCCCCCCTCCCCACTTTTTGCATGTCCTATGATTGGGTGGGGCTTAATGGATCAGCCTATTAGTGGCTGATGCCTGATGGTCTCATAACTGGCTCTCCCACTTTGAAAGTCATTCCACCGCCAGTGATCGATCCTACTTTGCAACAAATGATATTTTATACAAAGAGCCATTAAGGAGACAAGCTAGGGGAAAAACTAGCTGTACTGTCATCACAGAGCTTTTTTTTTTTCAGTGAATGTACCGCTATGGTGACATAACCGACAGGTGTCTGCCAGTGCCTTGGGCCATCAGTGCGGAAAATGACAAATCCACTCAAGGGGGACCTCTCAACCGTGAGCTCATTATCATGCAACACCGATTTCAATGGCAATGTTCTTCCAGTCACCTGGCTACACCCGGCAGGTGATGGCGCGTCCACTAGTTAACCAGCCGAGTCTACTTCAAACAGACATGTCTGAACTGCCAGTCACCAAAACTGTCTTTCAGACAGAGGCTCAGATAAGCACTGATGATACATCTTTCTGTCAGCACAAAAGCGTACCTCTGTGGAGCGACGCTTTACATAAAGATCAGTGTTGTAGTCAAAGCCGCTTCAGACCATCACAGGACCCTACAAGACTTTGTTTGACCTTGTGACGGTCTTGACTACGACACAACATTTTGTCGTTCAACTGTACAGCATTTCTTGTTTGTTGATTTGTAAATATATTCCAGGAAATCAAGTCAATTAAAAAAAGGGCAAATTTTCTGTAACGTGAAGCACTGGCATTACACTTACTTGTCCCTGAAGACTTGGTACGGTTGAACAATGAGTTTCTTGTTCTCCTCACGCAAGGCCGTTCGCAGCTCAGCATGGGGTATGGCATAACTTTTCTGGGTCTTGTACAACTCCTCAAAATCTTGGTTGAAACCCTGGGAAAGAGGAGGAAGTATTTATATGCACTAGTCTATCAGATGCAAGGTATAACAAAATTAACAATGAACACTGAAGAAAAACACATTTGATAATGTCTATGTGTTTTCAATTTTTGGATTGCTTTAGTTTTTGAGAGTTTGGGGAAATTATGATGAAGTGAAACAGATGGAAAATGCTGGTAGGATGTTATATAATGGGAACATTTACCCAACTGCATGAATCAGGAACAGTAAAGTAATCATTATAGCTTCTGGTTTTTTTTTCTGCATTTGATAAATTCACGAATCAGAATGGAAACTTGCGTCCTATGAAACTCGGTATATGAGTATAAATTCTGTGTTTCACATCTGGACAATACACTTTTTCCTCCCTATGAAAGACTGGACAATTGCTGGCTAATGCTCTCTTAGGAGACATACTTGAACACTGTATTGTGACACGGAAAATAATATCAGCAAAAAGGGATCATCTCACATTTTTAAAGAAGCCTTGAGATATTCTGAACAGTAGTATGGTGCTCTACCTTTTTTCCCTTTGTCAAATAAACTTTCAAAATGGAACCAAACCAACGCTGTACAATTTGTAAATGCCGGTGTTTGGTCGTGTGGATGAAGCTGTTATGCATGATCATGCGGTGGTGGAATGGCATGGTAACGGCCTGCATTTTTCATGCCAACAATGCTCTCTCAAAGTGCAAATAGCCTAGGACACATCCCTGTGCATGGCTCATTCATGTCACCATCTCAGTAATACGGCTCTTTATCTAGCTACTCCACTCATAATTTACACAACAAATGTACGTGCCATGAATTTAAAAAATTGAAAGAAATTTTTTGTTAGTGAGTCTGTTATCGACAGCGTAAAAGATCTAATACACTTTCAAATTATAAGAATGGGCAAAATTTTAAAGCTTAAAACCGATGATCATAAACATTGCGATTTTTTTGCTGTGGCCCTGATTTTAACCCTTTAAACAAAAGGTAAATTTGTTCAGGACTGAACACAAATCCCCAGGGATCACTGCTGCATCAACATTCCAATAAATTGTTGGAAAACTCTGTCAATATTGACTGAACGCTGAACTGCAGGACTTAAGTTTTTATATACGACTGGTTTGGAGACCAAATGTCAATATTGATGAGGTACCTGGGAAATTTATTCTTGGAGCACATATCAGGCTGTTGAAGATTAAACAGGCCAAAAACCTAAACAGGACTGCCAGAATATCTATCCTAGTGTTTTTTCCCTTTTTTTATTTTAGTTGGGGGGGAGCAAGTGATTCCATATGCCTTCCCCCATGATGCCCATAGTTGGGGTTGGAATATACAAGTCATGGGTTCAAACCCAGACCAAGGAAAGTGCAACTTGTATATTAACACGCAGTTCAGGAAGGGACTCAATAGGGACCGACTGATTGCTGTGAACCAGGTAGGAGGACCGTGCATATGCATCGTCTCCTACACACCGTCTTTCATTAGGCATGTGAGGTGCACGCACTGCTGACCGCAAGATGCACGCACCATCTGGCCCAATCAAACATGATGAATTCCGAGGCCCTTAATGAGCTGCAACATGGAAGGAGAGGGCTTAGTGGGATGCTGTTTGGGAGGTTTCAGGGTCTCGGGACAAATGATCCCCGTCTGAGGCTGCCTTGACAGACCAACTCCTTAGGCAAGACGGTGGAGGCACGACCAGTCTACTCATGCATATCACAACTCCTATGTGCTGAGACAGTGTCCAGTCCTCAAGGAGGGCATTCATGTTTTAAAAACGTATCTTACGACCACTGATAAGTCCATCAACTTCAAAACTAAACAAACCAAACAGCAAAATAATGGCTCTTAAACGCAAACCACACACCCAAATACATGGTAATGGAGCAATCTTTCCTTTTAATAAATTTATGACTTCCTGGTGGCAGTCCTCAATGAAAGAAGAATTTTTGAAAAGGTCGATTCACACTCTCAGTCACAAAAAACGCTCACGTGAATAAAAGATGTCAGGTCAAGTATAGATTTCATAATATTTGCCTTTACTTTGCTTTCATGTTTTTGAAAAAAAAAAAACCAACATCTTCATGTTCACAAGCCCACTCTAAAGCAGCAATTTAGGGAGAAAGGCAAAGAGAACAATGGCATCCACAGTCTCTACTCCTTCATGTGAATGGTTCCCAACCTTCTACGTAAAAAAGGGGAAGGGGTGATGACAGATTTGTACTTAAAAAGCATTTTCAAATGATGTAAGTTAGGATACAAATTCAGGGACTGCAGGGATTGTCGGTGTACCCAACGGCTCAACTCAGTTTGATGCAAGAACGTGTGTCTGAACAACATCATTCCCACATAAAGTGAATGAACTACAGAAATGGAAAAACCAATGAATCGCACACGAGCTACGTCTGCACTGCCTGAAGTGCTGCGTGCATGAACAGAAACAAAATCAAATTAGGAAAAAAGAAAGAAATCCTTTTCGTGGTTTGTTCCCCGACAGCAGCGACTCTAAGCGGCTCGGGTAAGTCTGCCAAAGAAAATAGCGAATACAAGGGATATGCGATGCTGCTGCTGCCGTGTTGCTACAGGTCTCATTTGGGGCATGATTAAAGAGATGAGGAAGAATCCACGAAGCATCCAGCAGTGGGCTCATAACAGTGACAACCACCAAGTACCATACCATTTCAAAGCTATGTGATTGCATGTTGCATACGTGTAGCCAACGAGGCAGGAGTTTGTGCCAAATAGCCAGAACGATGCCACTTAGCACTTGGGTTTTTTCACAAAGTGAGAAGAGGGAGATACAACCTGAAATGTTCAACCTCTTTAAATCTTGAATTTTTGGGTCAAAAATCCAGACATCTGGGGAAAATGCAGAGATATTACACCATGCTTGAGCGATCTTGCATTTGACAACACAAGGAAGGTGGCTTCTGGCCATATGGTTACATGTATATGTGTGTACATGTATATTCATTAAAAACAATGACCCGAATATGTACTAGTTATAATAGGCTTCCTCCAGGTTCATCTTACTTTGGCTACGTAAGGCTCAAAATAGCTACAGGACCACTGGACCGAGTCTGGCAATATAAACACAAGCCCAAACCTTTCAATGACTGAACTGGTTCATTGGTCTCACAGTTTTTCAGACTGTTAATCACTGTTGGCGACGTCAAATACGTCATTAGTGGTCAAAGCTAATCAAGTCTAATATTTATCTTCAAGGATTAATATTCATTTTTAGCACTTTTTTGTAACAATGAGAAGTAATGCTATTTGATAATCTTACAATTTAACTTAAACTTTATGGTTAAAAACAAATACCCTTTTTGAAAATTGCTGCTCGTGCAGAAATATTTTCTGGGTCTGGTGGAAATGTGGGAGATGTAGCCCAGTAGACAAATACATTTGATGAGAGAGGCAAGCTCTGCCAGGTAAGAGCAATGCCAGAATCTACAAGATGAAACACTGAAGCACTCTTGCATCCTGCGAGCATTCTTTAAGTGAAATATTCTCAGGTGATGGCTCATGAAGCTTTTTTTTTTAATATCTAAGCTTGTACACAGTGATAGAAAGCTAGTTGCAAAAAATTCGACTTCTTGGCTGAAGTGAATTGACAACATTAAAGCGATTCCAACTGTAAATATTTTCCAACCTTTTATCGAGATCTTTTGCGACTACTGATAGACACTATTTTTAGGCAGTGACACTTGTTTCGTCTTTAAGGAACCCTTCAAGGTGGTTTCCCCTTGACCGTAAACACACAGCTGCATGACACGGACAGCTGATCGGCCAAGCGTTATGGTCACCAAAAGATCCAGCCGTGCCCGAAATGCAATATGCCCAGTTTCAGTCTTTCATCTGGGACGAAGGACAATATTAAACCTGCAGATCGGGTGACCATGGTTACATCGGACACCTGCGGGGGGGGGGTGTCGTTAGGACATCTTCCATGCAATCTAATTACGTCCTGTTTACTTGAGCTGACATCCTGTTTGGGTCTCCTTCCTTGGGTGGTAAATGATAGAGGTAAGTGCAACTCTGCTCAAGCAGAAAATAAGAGGGTTCTGAGAAGTCCCGTCCAATCCCAACACAGAAAGATAAGAGGGTAAACATTAATCTGCTCCCTAGCTAACTCAATTTGAGTCGCACACAGCACATTGGTTGTTAAACATTCAACTCGGCTTTCTGTCTGAAGGACGTAGCCCCCTTAATGCCTTTTCCACTGCAGTGGATAATAAATCACACTTGAGTAACAACCACACTGAGACCTTGAGTGTAAAAAAAAACACAAACCAAAAGAGCATGGCAAAATATGCTTAAAAGCCAGTAAAATACTTCAAAATTTCCAAACACCCTGGCCGAGATGTTTACATGAGGTCGTCAACATTTCACAGCCCAAGTGTGGCTTCGATTCAAATTTTAAAATACAATTTCTTTCGGCTTTTGCAGTGATAAGCGAGGCCAGGTGCTCAAAGAACATAAGGCAAAATACAAAAATAGAACAAGAGAGAGAAAGTGTAAGACTAGACTCTAAAACTGACAACGTAATTGTAGTTTGGTCGCATGACACCAGAGCGGTCTTTTAGGACACCCATTACTTCTGGAAATGGATGAAGAATTAAAACAAACTTTACAAAGAGGGAACTAAAATTTCACTTGTTAAAAAGTCCCTTTTTATGTTTTCGTTTTATGGCAGCAAAAAGACAGCATCTTAGAATTTCAATATTTTTTCATTTCATTGTTAGAAGCTTATAAAGACAAAGGTGGGAAAACAGGCACACAAAAAATTCCCTCCATCTTGGGAAAACAGGAGCACAGACAATTCCCTCCATCTTGGGAAAAAAGGCACACAAAAAATTCCCTCCATCTTGGGAAAACAGGCACACAAAAAATTCCCTCCATCTTGGGAAAACAAGAGCACAAAACTGTTCCCTCCATCTTGGGAAAACAGGAGCACAAAACAGTTCCCTCCATCTTGGGAAAACAGGAGCACAAAACAGTTCCCTCCATCTCGGGAAAACAGGCACACAAAAAATTCCCTCCATCTTGGGAAAACAGGAGCACAGACAATTCACTCCATCATGGGAAAACAGGCACACAAAAATTCCCTCCATCTTCGAAGATGGAGGGAATTGTTTGTGCTCCTGTTCTCCCACCTTTGTCTTTATAATCAGTCATTTCAATGGTCCCCCTCCCCCGGCCAGACCTTACAAAAGTAGTCATGAAAAACCTGGTGCAGTGACAATGGGTGCTTGCCCATCCCCCAAAGTAAAAAGAAAATACATGGGCGCCATGGTGTTTAAGCGAGTAAAAGGTCTCAATGAAAAAATTTGGTGCAAATTACTGGATGAGTAACAGCTCCTGTGTGGTGAAAGAATGGTTAGTATTTGAATTGAATTAGAAAAATGGGTTAGCAAAAAAAAAAAACCAGTGAATACATCTTCTATTTGATGAATTGGAGGAATCAAAATGGCCGTCATTTGGAGGTTTTCCTGGTAAGCGATTATCAGCTTAACCATCAAAGGGCAAAACATGACGTATTTATAAAGCCAAGACTGAAAAAAATATATATTTCCAAGTTAAAAATAGGATCCAATGCATGCATTTAAAACTGACCAATAATGGTAAACCTCTTGGTCACATGACTAGCAGCTAGTAAGGCTGCATCACCACAATTCTCATCTGATTTTTCCCTGCTTGCTTCAGTTCTAAAAACTCATGAGCAAAAGAAAATATTTTGCCATTTGAGGTAGAATAATATCGAGGGGGGCATGGAAGTGCGGATGAATATGTATGCGGCAATTGATTTGCGTACTGGCGTGGGGAGGGGAGGTGTTTTGAAGGCGGCCAGGCAAGGTGACCTGTGATGGTGTGACCTCTTCACCTCTGACCTTGAATATGTCCTTGATCATCTGCCGCTCCTTTTTGTCCTTCACCTTATAAGTAAATTGTTCCTGGCAGGTGGAGTCGTAAATCACAAATTAGAAGGGTTACAAAGCAACACAAGCCAACTCATCCTCAAGTTGCCACTTGCATTTTTTTCCCGTATTGTAATATAAGGCAGTTTTGGTAATCATTCAATGCAAGTGATTATGTGCACAAATCGTGGCGAAAAAGATCTAAATCTAACAAAGATGGGGACTCTTGGGTACGATCCTGCTATAAGGTAGATTGCAGGCATGCAACTTGGACTTCGACAAAAACAAGGAAATTTCAATCTTTACAAGACTTTGTACAGTGGTTTTCAAGTTTCAATGGCATGAATGTGAAGTGAAAAACGAGGAAATCAACTGATCCGAGGAAAAGTTGCATGCCTGAGATTGTCATACTGATATCTATCATAGAGTAAAAGACAAGCGGCCCAAGGATATTTGAAGATCCAGCCACTAATGACATTCTTTGCGGCATCAGGAATACTATGATTCCCGTCTCCCCTTCAAACACTTCTTGAGAAATGTTAGTGCAGAAATAAAAGAGGGAAAGGCATGGATGAACACCCAGCCCCTCAAGAAAAGCCCAGAAGTGAGTCTGAGAGAGTCTCACAATTAAAACTATGTGGAAGACTATGCCTTCTCCACTGTGCAATGTTATAAATTTCTTAGGCGGTTTTGAGTAACTTCATAACGTTTGAGAAGGGAGACAACGAGAGCCTAGCTCTCCTCTTGGAAAGCAGAAGAGTGAATCTGGAAAAACTTCGCACAAACAGACACTCTAAGGAAGAGAGTGCATTCTCCACACCACAATGTTAAAACATCTTTATTAGCATTTTCACAGAAAGTTGTGAGATTGGAGACAAGCAATGAAGTCTGAAGAGAAAAAGAAGTGACTTTTACCATCCAAAAAAAAAAAAAAAATTAGCAAAACCGTACCACACATGCCATATCTCCTAGTCTCCTTGAACGGTAAAAATGCCCGTCTCACCTTAAATTTGTCTTTGATCTGCTGTCGCTCTTTATCCTTCAGCTTGGCAGCTTCTTGGGCCATGCGCTGAGATGACATGGGCTTGTTGACCTCCAAGATGTGGGACAGGACTTTGTTCCAGCTGTGACAGAAAAAAGTTGTTTTAAAAAAAAGTTACCGGCTAATACATGTGTCTGCACTCAGAGGTGAACACTGCAGTGGCATCAGTCCAAGACAGGTGGTATGCACATGCTGCATGCCTCTTCTACCAATAGACAAATCCGATGACCAGGATTAGAAGCCATTACTGACACACCATCCTGTTGACAAGCAGGTTGTGAGTGCGCGCTACATTTCTTTCAGACCAATGTTGTGACTTTTCTCCCCTACAAACCTCTTGGAGTACTCCTTCTTCTGATCTCTGATGACATCAGCGTAGTGCGACTCAATGTCTGGTGTGCTGACGAGGACCAGCTTCATCAATTCGGACCTGCAGCACGAAACGGGGAACCAGGAACAGATACAGTGGAGCACAGTAACCCAGTGATGTTAGTTTTGAGAAGTGGTTCATTGCCACATTTGCACCACTGGCCAATTTCGTGGAGTCGTCGTGAACAGAAATCTGCTCAGCAAAGATAAATACTTACCAGCCGATATGGTATGCCAATGTTTGCCACTCATGACTGGCGCTTCAGGCATATTTCAGTAAACAGTCCATTTTTAGTTACCGCAATATTAGTAAAATGTAAACTTTGGTTTTTGTTTGGCATTCCAAAGTGTTAAACTTCAATTTGGAAACGAAACTGTTTAGACATCAAAAATGAAAAAGAGGCCTTTAAAGTTTGAATTTAATGAAAAAAAAATACCCTGGCAATGAAACGTGAGTTGAATCTGTCTACAGAACACTTTAACCCTAACTCTCCTCAATCCTCCAAAATCCTTTGGCCGGTTTTGGAGGATTTGGAGGATTGAGGTGAATGGCAAAAGTGCATGGCTGATTACAAAGGATGCCATGAGTGAAGGTCGTGGGTTTTAGACCTTGTGATATTCCTGCTCAGTCATGCATAAATTCAGCCCAGTATTTCTTTTGAATCAACCGCACTCCCTCAACAAAATGACAGGAATTGCCGGAGGATTTTGAAGGATTGAGGCAATAGGCACACCTCCAAGTAACATTTCCAAGAAATTTTGGAGGATATTGAAGGATTGAGAAAGAATACAATTGTTTTCACCCCCCCCAAATTGCATGATTTTGAAGGATTGAGGAAGAATCCAACTGTTTTCACCCCCAAATTGGAGGATTCTGGAGGATTGAGGAAGGTCCCTAACAAAAAAGGGCCTAGGGGGTTAGGGTTTAACATCTGTAGCACCACAGATGAAAATCACCCCCATTACATTTTGCAGCTCTTTCTCCATTTATAGCTGTGCCAAACTCCACCAGACTTTGTAATGCCAAATCCCAATCACTGACCATCCAAAGCTTCCAACCTGATTCCAATTCCGTACTCCCTACCCCACCTCATTACCTTTCCAGCGATTTCAGGATGTAGTGATAGTTATTGAGGAGGAAGATGGCTCCCAGGTACTGATCCGAGTATGTCTTGGCCTTCTGGTCCAGGTTGAGACTCAGGGCCCCCAGCACCTTGGCTAAATGACGACAGTGATCACAAAAGGACAGCATAAGTCCAAGGTCTTGTTTCTAATCAATATAAACTCCCACTCAAGGTAAAAAGAATAAACAGAAGGAAATTAACCATTCATTGTGGGCAATCAATTGGAAACTCTTACCTATTTTTGAGCATATTAATTGCTTGGTTTCATTTTTTATGACAGCTTGTGTGTGCTGGTCATGTGTAAATCATGATATACGTATGGAAGTTGTGCAACTAATAAGGGAAATACTACTTTTAAATAAATGCGACAACTGGATCCCATTTAAAACAGTCTGTGCTGTCCACAGGTGACCAAATTTTCATTTTGATTGTAACTCAACCCATTAGTCTCTTTATCAACCCATAATGGTCCTTCCGGTCACCTCAGACACTGCCTACCTTGACCCAGCTTTTCATGGTCAGATGGATTCATTTGGAAATTAACACAATGATAATACAGTGTAACATAAGTGCTGATGACTTGATATCAAATTAATCCAAGGAGACTATCATTACTCCGGCTGCGTTACGCACTTGTGGGCACAATCTTTAGCCTGTGAGAATGGGCACTCTGGCGAGTCACAGCACCTTCTCCGCTCTGTGCGCGAACAAGAACGCGTTTTTAAATAGCAACGACAGTTCTGAGCACGTCAGATCAATTTCTGTCGAATATACGGCCTTTGCCTGTGTACGCGACGCATCCAGGAGACCAGTGGGAAAATGTCCCAATCAACTTGCGATCATCTCTGCCAGTGAGGGGCGGGTTAGTCGAAGACGTATTCACATGCCCATGAGCGTAGTGGCACCGTAGTAGTGGGTCCCAATTCACATCGCAGGATTAGTCCATGCACGTACTCACCAACATAGATGGACACCTGTCTCTTATTTGCATCTACATCAGTAGTCTTGGGGGAATAGCCTTGATCTGCAATGGTAAAATACTTATTGTCACAACACACTCTGGGATGGCCACTGCATGCGATGGCTTCTATGGAGTCACCCTTGACTGTTACATGTTAATTCTTTCTGTCAGATCCGCTGCATTCAACACATTGGAAAAGGCATTAAGGAATCCTCAGCTAGTGACTGCAACCTCAGCTGGTCACTACTAATCCATCTCAACCGGAAGTTTCCAAATCAGATAGAGGGGGGTCCTTTCAGGACGCTGCAGGCTGAACATAGCATTTTGCAAATTGTTCTGGATGGAGGATTCCTTGGGGTGGAATTCCTGAGTGGGTGAACGGCAGGGAACACGTTGTATTTAAAATGATAGAAATTATTCAGTTTTGGATGGGAAAATCACGGGAGTGTGAAGGAGTTGCAGTTGATGATGCCAAAAATCTGTTACCTGAGCTGCGTCATGGGAAAGTTGGCATGTTGCCAAATGGCATTTTGGCTTTTGCACAAGGTGATAAGGAATCTGCAGCTATACATAGATTGTTAGACAAGTAGACTTTTATGCCATGAATATCTAATGCATTTATGCATGTGTGGTACTGCCCACCAACATTGAGGGACGGGCGAGGAACTGCAGGGCAAGTGCGCAGGAGTAGACTGCCTCGGCGAAAAGTTTACATTTCGAGGTACACACTTGGTGCCACAAATCATTCTGAGTCAGGTTACTGACCTCGGTGTGCTGTCAGCATGGCCGCTGTTGTATCGATGTAATCAAGGAGATGCTCCAGAAAGGTCAGGGCCTGAATTTGATGATGAAAGATAATGATTCGAACAAGTGAGCAAGATTTAGCAAACAAGCAGCGTGCTGTGAGCACTGTAGGGCTGGTCTTCTCTAAGAGACCTACAGGTTTTCAAATACTTCCTACAATGGACTTAAACCAATTAGCTGTCCTCTACACGGTGCAGATTTCACTGATACAAAAGCCAGCTGAATACAGAAGCCAGCTGAGGCACGACCAGCAACACTAGACTTTCTGCCCCCTGCTAGGCACGTAGTCCGCGACTGGAATCTTATCCCTGAACATTTTAAAGTGAACTGCACAATGGGTTTACACTTACATTGCTGGTCAGTTCGTGCACCGTGCCATCCTTTGGCATATTGGACTTGTCTGGATCGTTCTGGAACAACAAACACAAATTCTTATGAATAATACACCCTACATATTGGTTGAAACACAACAGTTTTTAAAAGGATGTAACAGGATGACTGAAAATGGGCACAATCTCAGGACCTCAGTCTTTGAGCTTCATATTGAACGTGACACCAAATAGAATAGATATTAGCACGCCATCCTCCTGATGTTATTTTATCAACAGTTACTGGTTGATGTGACAGGATCGAATTTTTGATTAGAAATACAAAATAGGGCTCCGTCCAGCAGGTAGATTTACCTCAGCAACTTAAAAAATACTCAACACACCTTGACAACATCAAAGAATTCTTCCAGAGCTTTGGCTCCTGTGGTCTCCAGGCTGGCAATCAGGCTGGGTAATTTGGAACGCGTAGTTGGTGTCGTACCCTAGAACAGGAAATGTACCATACAAGACCGGCAGACAAAAAAATCAGTTTAGCAACCAGTCTATGGTGCATTTCACTTACATCTATGCTCAGCCGTGTCTTCACACTAGAAGAAATCTTGAGACTTTTTGAAGCATTCCGTTCAAATTCATCGCATGCACTCCCCATTATTTGCATGCACAAGCCTATGGGTTGTGCACAGAAAGTAACGTTTCCCCGGGCCTTACCTGTAGCGTCTCCTCAAACTCTGGTCTGATCTGGCTCAGATGTTTGGCGACAGGAAACACTGTCAGAATGGCGGTGTAGTCGTGCTTCAGGACTGCTCTCTTGGCAGCTGACGATATTGCCTGAATGAGAAACACTGACCAGGGTTCAGACTGATAATTCACTTTACAGTCAACACTAAATTCTTTTAGACTTTTACACCATGAACATAGCCTTCTTTTGTGAGCGTATCTGATATCTGAATATTGCTGCCATCTAAGTCAGCTTGGTTGTTCAGGATTTCCACCTCCATGGGCTAGTTCAAATCTTAAGGGAATCATGAAGCATTGGGATGAGCAAAGAATTCACAAGAACATGTTTAACCCTAACAGTCCTCAATCCTTCACCTGTTGGAGGACTGAGGACTGTTGGGGTTAAACATCCTACATGTTACTGTATCAGGAAATCCCAGCATAAAGTTGTTAATTTGAGTGATGCCTAGTTTGAAAATGCATTAGAGCAACGCAGCTTAGGCAATCAAAACGAGACGTGCCACTTACCTCTCCGTCCTGGAAGATCATCTCCATGGCCTTCTCAATGATCTTGTCAAACGTCCGACGTTGGTGCTCCCCGGGAATAATGCCAGTCATGATCTGGGCTTCGCTCTGACAAGAAATACAGTAACATGCCAGAGGATATAAGAACTGCATAAATGCAGACGAGCTTTTAATTTCGTTTCCTCATATCTTGTAAAACTCCTCCCAAACTTCACAGTGGATTTTGAAGAATCTGCGAGGGTTGGTCGAATCTTAAAATTACGCATAATTTCTGCTCCGATGTAGGATGAGACAGCTTCCATTTTACATCTGGGGAGAGCTTTTCAATTTTGGGGAGGAGGTAGATATGTTCCATTCCATCACAGCTTCAACTTGGTGTTGTAATGGATGTCAGTGCAGGGGAAACTGAACAGGCCCATATTCAGGAATAAAGTATGTCCAAGGCTGTTTGGAAACGGCAATCCACACGTACCTGGGATTGCCCTATCAGTGCAACCATACACTGACTGAAAAGCATTCTTTATTCTCAAAACAACTGTGCTATTTTACAATAAATAACTGGCTCATTTAAGAAGCTGGTAGAAGCATTTTCCAGCTTGAAATATTTCATGTACCAACCTGCATGAGCTTGAGAAGCCCGCTGACGCAGTACAGATAGTTCTCAATCTCTGAATCCAGGTCGACGTGGGAGTCCGGGGCCAGCGATTGAAACTTTCGCCCAGCTGTGTACAGCCAGAAAGAGAATAACTGTGCATCAGGGCTCAAAAACTCAGCTGACGTTTGCAAGCAAACAGAGACAGATCGTGAGTCGATGTTAATCTGGCTTTGTGTCAGGGCTGTTAATTTTTTTTTAATGGGGTTATTTTTTGGCTCCATGCTGACGTGTGAAATCACTGTAGTATCGGTGTGATTCAATATTTGCCATCAAAAACTCTGGAGGGATTTGAACCCACGACATCCTGCATGCCCATGCATTTAATTGACACTCCCTATGTCCATTCAAAGTTCCCAACGTGAACGTGTTTAACTCAAACATCTGAGGTACTATCAATCCATCTTCTAAATTAATCAATTTTGCTTACACGTCTCCCCTTTACTTGTCTGGCTCGCAGATGAGCCTTTTCGGGCCACGACCCTGGATGGGGAAAACAAAATAATTCACAAGCAATGCCAATGATTTGGTTTTTAACTTTTTTCAAATCTTACTGAGGCTCCTTTGAACTGACTTTTAAAACAAATTGATAAGCCTCAAAATGAGCTAATATCTGAAGACTGACTGAAACTCAAAGCTACAAACAGTCAATTTAGATGATCACAACCTTATAATAGGTAGCATTTGACTGGACGAGATGTAAAGGTTTCCATTGTTACATACCAATCAGGGAAAAGCTTAAATGGCCGAGCCATTTTTCCACTGTTGTTGATTTTTGTCAGAATAAATCAAACTCAGTACTTACGGTCTTAAATTAGAACTTGTTCTTCCTTTGGGTGTGTCTTTCATCTTGTGAACTTTGCCAGCAGTCTAGAAGTGGACAGAAACAGGTCCTTTCTATAATGATTGATTATTCTCTTGCTTAAAAATTTAAACTTGTATTCATTTTATTCCATCGGTCACCTATTCCAGGTCTCATATCTGGTTTTCCTATCTGTCAAGGCGAATGCTCCCTTATGTGATTTCACACTGTAATGGAAACTCTTTCAGGCCAATAAACTTGGCCTCATGTGAACGGGCAAATATACATGAACTAGTGCCTTCTGCTCCAGTCAATATGTGGAGACTGACCTTTTTTGAAACCTATGCTTATTGGGCTTATATCCCACTCGTCTCGTCACACATTTCCTTCTTTCTAAAGAAACTGAGCAATTCTTTGCGCAGAGAGGCTGTTGTTAGTGCATCACGATTTCCACTCTGTCGGCAGAGTGCTGGCCATTTGTAGCAGAGGTCATCCGTCACTGAAAGAGTACCACTGTTTGCCACTACCAGCCCCCGCGGATTATCAGCGAGGACAAAAGCACTCCAGCACTCCAGCGATGAGCGATACAATACTGCTGGGCACCCCTGGAATCTGGCCATATTAGCACAGACAGCGCCGCCGTCCAGCAATGCACTGGACCAATTTCCAGAACAAAGAGGAAATTACACGACGCCGCACAATGGGGGCTCTTTACTGGGCTGCAGGTGTGGCTGCAATACTCAAGCATCAATGTAGGTTGCCTGTCAGATAAGACTTGCCATAAGACAGCCATTTGCTAGGGTGTATGCATCCAGTAAATGGGCACATGAATTTTTGAAGAATTTGGAAAAAAAAATAAAAATGAAAAAGCGCCCGGCAGTGCGTGATGCACGCCACTAACTCCACCTGGCAGGAAGTGGTTACACATATACGTTTAAGACCTGATAGGGGCCCAAGGATAATGAAGGCTCGACCCAAAGGTAGGTCATAAATGCAAACTGACCACCATAGGAGAGAAGTTGCCCATGGACGGTATTGTGCTCTTCCTGAGGTGGTCCTTTAATGTCTCCACGGATTTCTTGAGGATGATGGAGCGGGTGGCGTGGTAGATATCGATGAAGTCCAGCGTCTTGCTGTGGTCTCTCAGCCACCTGGCGATCTCAGTCAGGTCTTCCATGGCCGACTCTGATCACGTTGAAACACAGGTGGCAGGGAAAGAAAAAACATGTAACGGTTTGGTACTCAAGATTTGTGACCTTGCAGTAAGCCCTTTGGAAAACCAGGAAGTTGATTTCTGGCTTGTGGCTTCCACAGAGGCATGTGCCACTACTAGCCATAGCCATAACTTTTGGACACAGCAAGATCCCTCATTCAATGCCAATGATGCATCATGGGATCGTACACACATAGTTACAGAAGCAGCAAGTCATCTCAATCCTCCAAGTATTTCAAAATCTGTTTTTGAAAATTTTGGAGGATTTAACCCGGCCACCAGTACATAACAGGCTTCAAACCCCTTGAAAAAACAAAGGCAAAGAATGTGTCAGTATCGGTTTGTTTCCCACAGAGTGAAGAATTTCAGCGGTTTCCAGAAAGCTCCCACCAAAACTGCAGTTATGGTTAAAACAAATCCGAAAGTGTAAGCAGAAACTGAATTCATGACAAGACATATCAACTTACCTGGCATTTGGCTTAGACTGAGGGACACACTGTCTGAAGCAAAATCTGGAAAAGAAGAGAAAGGAGAATACAAATAAACATTTGAAAAACAAAATGAAAATATAGACATCTGACCAGAAGAACAGCATCCTACCAAAAACTGACACACAGACACACAAACACCTGTATGAACAGACAAATCTGCTCTGTCACCTGTGATTAGTGGCTCACTGTACCACATGCATGTGGTAACACAAACAAACAAACAAACAAACCCGTCGTGTTCGTTCCACTGTACAGAGATGTCTTTCTTTTTAATTTTCAACTCAACCGAAACTTCACTTTCACTTAAACAAAACTCCCCCTGACAAACTATTTGCAACAGTTAACTACGGGCATCACAAACATTAAAATGAAAAATCACAAAAAATCAAATTGAAAAAAAATAAGAACATGCTTATGAAGTACTACATGAGACTGATGAGCGATTAAATCAATTTCCACAGCCTCTTGTACTGCTTTCTTTTCATTTCTCTCACTTTTTCCTTTTCTTTCTCCTTCACTTATTCCATTTTTTTTCCAGGGGAAGGAGGGGAGTGCCCTGCTTTGTTCCCCTTGCTTGTAAGGGAGGATCCCTATTATAATCTATTCCATTCCCATGCTCCACATGGTTCTCCCTATTGGGATAGGGGACTTTTGTTCCTATAGTTCTCTGTTAACTCTTCTCTACAAGGATCCCTATGCCGGAAAGTGCACACAGACACAAGTCTTCCTGGTATGGGTTTAGACGTTTTTTATCTTGCTAGTTTTGTTTGGAACTGAAGGTAACATTTTGCCGGCCGACCCAGAATCAGTGAAACACCCCTGAGGAACAATTACGGTCAAGGTCGGTCAGCAACCCTCAAGCAAACAAGAGCCAATCTTGCCTGGTATCCAGGATGTATCTTCTGGATGAGGTTACCAGGCAAAATTGACTACTGGTTTAGCAAATGGCTGCTGATCAAATGTAGCCCGTTTTTGTTTTAACCTTCTTCTTCGGCCGCGATGAGGTCGAGCACTGTGGTAGGGGGAACGGTCTGGCCGTGGCGGCTCAGCAGGACCCTGAACTCATTCTGCAGGGAATCCTTGCCTGTGTTGAACAAGGATGTCTGGTGGAGGAAACAGGACCACTTTTTAAAGTTTACTTTCATGATTGTCAACTGCTAAGCAGCTTTCAACAGTATTTCACATGTAGCTATATAACATCTTCATCAGAGCAATGCTGACTGAAATATTTCCCTCTTTTTTAGAAAATTAACAACTGTGCCTAGTTCCATGTATTTCAAAGTTTAGCCTAGAAACGGATGTTAAATTCAGCATCCAGCTACTGGAAAACATTCCTTTCTTTGGACAGAAATGATCAAATTGATGAGAATTTCCATGACAGAACAGCAGTTTGGTTAATTAACAACTACAGCCTTTATTCAAGATTTTGATGTTGCATTTTGGAGGCAACCACAGCAAATGGGACATTGCCATACAGGGACCACAATCATAGTTGCACATTTCGTTAAATCAGTCGGGTCCAGTGATCAAACAGGAGAGCGACGCAAACTCAACTTGGATTGCTTGTGGTTTATCAGGGGCATAACTCTGCATCATCAAGGCACCAGCTACATGTAAGTTATAAATACCACCTGTTAACATCTTATGTTTAAAATGGAGAGCAGTTTTGGGGGACGTGCTGTGCGTGTGTGGCACGAGGTTCCTAGTCAGGCTGCTTGCCTGGCCAGTGAGGGAGACAAGCATACAATGTAATGCAAGCACGGGGCTACTCACCGCTTTAGCCAGCTCAGGGCTGCTGGGGTTGTGCTCCTCAAAGAAGTTCTTGGCGTCCTCGATCTGCTGCATGTGGCTAAGGTACTGCTCCAGGCCATTCCCCGCCCTGCAAACAGTGGGCACATTAATTCCCCATTGGCTTGGAGCAGGAACCATTAGGGCGCTCTAAGACCAACTCATTTGCAGCAGGGAACTTTCTGGGCTATTTCTTTAACCGGGAGCACGTCCCAATATGCCCTTTTCCACAGTTGACGATGCAGTCCAGCAATCATTCAGCCAACATTGGGCTGGACAACACCTCTTGGTGATCAATGGCACTTAAGCAGCCTGGAGTTTCTGAGGAAACCCTTAGGTTGATCAAGATGTCAACAAATCCACTGGTTAATGCCAACTTCTTCCCCTGAAACCCTAATGTGTGTTTATCAACATTCACTGACTGTTATCTAACAACAGACTGAAAACACTTCATAAACAGCTTACCACAGGATCAAGTCTTTAGTCTTGGCTTTCTTTTTGCACTGTGTCTGAACAGTTTAGGAGCTTATTGCTCCTAGCCAAATGATAAAGCTTCACACACCTACGTTGGTGCGATGTGCAAAAATCTAACATTTGCTTAAGGAATGGAGCTACGTTAAGTACGCAAAACCAGTAACTTACTACCACTTAGCTAGACTCTGTCCTTTTGTTGTAACAGTCCCTGACAATCACAAATTCCTTCCACTTGATTTGCCACACTACACGCACACACAGGGGTAATTTGATTGATTTTGACGGGTGGGACAACTTTGTCAAGAATGCATCCCTGCGTAAGAGGTTTAAGCCTGATCCAGAGAAAAAATTGAAGTTTGGCAAAGTGCCTGCCGCTCACCCTGCCTTGACAGCCTGCTCTAGATCCCTGACTGCATCATGGTGGCTCAGCACTTCGTCAAACACATTTAGAGTGATGGAGAGATCTGAGAGTTAGACTATTCAGGAAAAATATTTGTGACCCAACCTGAGAAAGAAATACAAACTTTGAAGAAATTAAGCATGGAAGTAAATAACATTTTACCAGCATGTATGAAATGCTCCTGCAACTGAGGCATTTTGCAATTAAGTCCTCAAGTAAAACACTCATAAGACTTGAAGTTTTGCATGGTGAAGTACATTTACACACAAGAAGTAAACTCTACACCATAAAATATTTCTTCTACAAGATTGCAAGGTCCTCAAAACAACAAGACAACTTACAACGGATCAAAGTGGGTATATATATATTTGACTTTTACTGTCAATGCAATCTACAAGAATCGAGCAAAATCTTCACATGTGCATTGTACAGTAGTAAACACATTTTGGTCCATATACACACACATATACATTCGGTGATAGACTTCCTCAGGTAATGAATGAGATGAACTTGTCAGGGAAAAAGGCCACACTACAGTCCGACAGAGTTCTGCATAGTGGCAGAATTGAATTGATTGGATCTCAACATTTTATAATGATGATATGTACCCGTACATTGAGAGAAAGCAAGGGAAAAATTGTACGGGAGCAAACGATGGAAACAAAGTATTTCAAAGAAAAGCACTTCAGTAACCCTAACCATCCTTAATCTTTCAAAATCCTCTGGGTGGTTTTGGAGGATTTTGGAGGATTGAGACTGCATGGCAAAGTGGCATTGCTGATCGCGATGGATGCAGTCTCAAGGTTGTGCTTGATGTCTTGTGTTGTTTATGTTCAGCCATGCATAAATTCATGCCCACATTACGTGTGAAATCCTCCATACTGCTCCGGGATACAATTCAAACTGCCTCAACATAATGAGAGGAATTGGAAGAGGACTTTGAAGGATTGAGGCAGTGGGCACCCCTCCACAGAAAATATTCAAGAAATATCGACAGATTTTGGATGACTCAGGCTGTGTCCGATTTCTTTTCATGGGGGCAGTTGGAGCCTTTTGAAGGAGTGAGGGTGTACTGTATCCTAGCCAAAAGGCATATGAAGCAAACTATGGGACAGAGAGCACCCCCCACCTTTGTGTTGGTCATTGTTATACTGGTATCTAAGGAATTCTTTTCAGACTTCTAGGGGGGATGTGTTAGGTAACAATAGGCTAGATTGTGTATAGGGATTGGACTTGTGGGGGGGTACTCCTGTGTCATGTCTGTCCCATTTCGTGCCTGGTATACCAAAAGGGTCTAGGCGGTTAGGGTTAATAGCCCTAAAACTAAAGCCAAAGCTTTGCCAGAGACAAGCACTAAAAAGAAACATTGCAACAACAGGGTAAAGTGAAAAAATATGGTTGGTTACTCAATTAACAGAACTCTAGTTTGCTGAAATAAAATCTGACTGCCGACAGAGGATACTTTCTTGCAGTTTCTGCAGTGAAACCGTTTCTCTGTGCACGGGGAGGATGTTCTGTTCCAACATGCCAAGCCGTTCCTCAAATGAGGTCAATATGGTCACCTGTAGAACGAGGGACAACATCCAAGCTGGATATATTCATTAAATTCGGAACAGTGCGGCTAGAATCTCAAATCTGAGAAGCAGAGCACACCTCATGTATGCTACATGTACATGTGGTTTATGGGGCATTGATAAGTGAGGAAAAAAATTAGCAAGTTTCCATCGTGGAATAGACAGTAAAAGTCACTTCAACAATTAAACTATCCATGCCAACTTGCAAACGGCAAACGTTGGTGATATCCCACGTGAGAAAAACAATTTGCTGTATGTCAGGTTTATAGCAGGTATCAATGACACGAAAACCCTGTTACAATGAAACTAATAAAAAATGTTAAAACTTTAGACAGCCCACATTAAGGTGTTTTGTATGCTCCAACCTTTGTGCTTATGACTGTTTCCATCTTCTCAACTGTACGAAATAATGTGGAATGTAGTGTGGGCTGCAACTTTACCCTTCTACTTGTGTGCATTTGTATCTACTGTGTTTACCTTACAATAAAATTGTCAGTTCTTGTTCAGCTCCATTGAAATACTCAACTATCTATTAATACATGCGGAATCATCTTCGTTTAACATACCATATTTGAGGTCATCTGACTACTTTTGCTGAGGCTGTCTTGAATAAAGGCAAGATCCTCTGCCCCCTATTAAAAGCAGTAGAAAACACAAATGGAGAAAAAGAGGTTTCGATAAAGGAATAACCTCTCTCAAAATGCAGTTTAGATTTGTACAAAATGAAAACATTTTGGGTGTAGGCCTGACCCCTGCACTGCAGGTGAAGAAATTATTCCAGTGGTGGATGCAGCGGCACACAGTATTTTCAGACATATGTGTAAAACTGTTATCTTTGATATACATGTACATCTTGCCAATGATTTAGGAAGACTTCAAAAGAAAATATTTGTGAAGTGTCGGAAATGGACAGCTTTCCATCGTTTTTGTGCAGATTTATCGATGAGTTTCACATCTTCCTCGTAGAGGTCTACTCCTACATTAATTTCGAAAAAAAATGTAACCAACGTCACCTACCTTTACCAACTTTTCATCGATAGCCTGTATTTTCTGCACTGTGTCTTCCATGGTTTTTCTTTCCTTTAAGTGGTATCATTCGCAAAATAATTGGGTGGGTTGTAAATTCTTACAACTTGCAGGAGGCTGCCATATTTACAATAGCTGGTAACCTGTACCTGAATATTCTCTCGTAATATGCAACGTAGTCGGCAAGGAACCAGTGAAATCAAAAGGGGGCGGGGTAACTTTTAAAAATGAGGGCGGCAGTGCAAAACTATTGATGATTACTTGTCAGACTGCTGAGGGGTTTAAGTCAAATATATTGACGCTTTAAAAAACATAAATAAAAGTATCGGTTGACTACAAACGGAGCTCTTTTAAAAAAAAGGTTAATAACTGAATAAACTAACAAACTGGGCATCAATACAAAGTCTATGAAATAATTATTGAGTAATAATGGATGCGCCAACTTTGTTTTTAACCCACGCTGTCATGGAGGAAGGGGAGAGAAGGGTGCACATTGTCAACCCCCTGGAGGAAATGGGGGAATAAGAAGGGGGGGGGGAGGAGCGATAATTCCCCGAAGAAACGCAGGAAAAAATACCCCCACTTTGAGCACTCCCTGCAGTTGTCTTTCACAAGATTTCCTACCAGGAAACGACATCTTGAAATGCATTTCTTGGAGAAAGGATTAAAGTGGTTTATCACTGTGCAACAAGGGAAAAGCAACGAAGCGGTGTCTAATGGAGTTACACAAGGCGTACTATACCACAACCAGGGAGGGGGCGGTGTCAACATCAACATGTCTTTAGAAAATTAACACGGACGGTGTCACTTTATTTTGACCACATGTTAAAGAAAAACCTACGTGGGATGGTCTTTGGATCCTAAAGTAGATCAGGAGATAAATGGCTGCTTAAATTGCCCACAGAGGTATAATCGATGTTTAAAATTAATTTCTTTGTAAAAAACAAAAACCAATCATCGGTGCCGTTGCTTCTTCCATGATTCTACTGGGTGTGCGCCTTTTCCCCTGGGAAACACCCAGTCGTCAGTCACTCAACTTGGTAATTTTGTCGCGTGGATGATACAGTTCAATGAACATGTTGCCCATGTGCACCCGGTACCCGGCGCGGCCCGGCGCGCGTACTACTATACTGCATACTGCATTCAACGAGCTAGATAGTTTTACTTCCGGTTCGTGACGTCATGGGTGTGGTATGGGAACACATTACAGCCAAAATGGCGGCGAGTGTCTTTACGTGCTGTCTGTCTCCGCAGGAGATGGAGGCAAAATCCAAGAGTAAAGCCATCGATAAGGAACTGAGCAAGTACAAATCCTACATCAGGAGGGAAATCAAGATCTTGCTGCTCGGTGCCGGCGAGAGTGGGAAAAGTACTTTCCTGAAACAGATGAAAATCATCCACGGACAGGAGTTCACGGATGATGATGTGAAAGACTACCGCAATATAATCTACTCGAACGTTATCAAGGGGCTGAAAGTGTTGCAAGACGCCCGCAGCAAGCTACAGATACCGTGGGGGGACGCGGCCAACGAGGAGCATGCTACTCAGGTCATGGGCTGCGACACAGCGCTGCTAGAACCCGCAGTTTTTGTGCAGTTTGTGCCGAATTGCAGGGCACTTTGGGCCGACAGCGGAATACAGGGAGCCTACGACAGAAGGCGTGAATTTCAGTTGGTGAGTTCGCATTTCTGTGCACGCACGTAGGCCCATCGAGTACAGTACCACGTACTAGGCCCGATGCGTGAAGTTTACACGTACGCCTATCACAGTATCACCACATCATCAATACATGTATTACTACATGTATTTGGGGGGAAATGGCATGGTGTTACTCAATGGAAAATGCTATAGTTTTTTCAGTTAATTGCTGTGTTACATGTACGCGGGTACCAAACAACACAAACTTTCTGCTGTTGAAATTGCCTTCAAATGAGTATTTCCATTTGCCTGTTGAATCCGTGAATGATTGATACTTAATGCATTTTCTCTTTATGCATTTTCTAAATGGTCACATGTATCTCCACTTTTTTTAAAACCAAGGTTTGTGTCTCCAGAAACGTTTTTGAAGGTACAGAACTGGTACAGCATTTATGATGATTTTAAAAATGCAAACACAGATGTGTCCTTGGAAAAAAATCTATACAATCATTGCATGCTTGGAGGAAGTACATACATGTGCATCAGACCTTTTGTACCATGACAGGTTGTTTCTGAAGCTTTAAGTTTCTCAATGATTTTTTTCCTGTTAAAGCCTATTAGGTTGATCACTGAGTGAGGACTATAAAAACTGCTCTGTCTGCTATTTATATAATGTTCTTGAGGTTTTGGTGATGAAGAAGTTGGTTTTACATTCCAACTTTGTCCCATGCCTACTTTGGCAGGCCTTCCTATATTGGCACAGTTGATCTAGCCAAATTAATGCCCCAAAAGTGTTATTTCTCAATTGAAACAGAACAGGGCTGTTAACCATTTTGTAAAGGAGTTTATAGTATGATCCGGTTGAGGTGACTGAATTGCTTTTTCTTATATACAAGTAACTGATACCTCTACGATGCACCAAATTTGGGCCTACCCCAAAACGGTACTGCCAAAAGTTGGTGCACTAACATACATGCACTGTACTGGTACATTTACATTGTAGTTGGGATGAACCACTTGTTTATTTGCACTCAGGCAAATACGCAGAGGGGCGTTGGTGTTAGTTATACTCAAACTGTAGCAACAGTCCCAACTATATTAGGGAAGGTCCCAACTATACTGCTTCAGTTCCACTGGCCCTTCTCCAGTTAGCAAATTTCTGTAGAAAATTTTTCTACCTACCGTACTGTAGCTTAAGTAGATACACCTGAAAAAATTCTACCAAAATGACAACTGGGCATTTCCAGTCTGACAAAGAAAAACTCGATTCTTCTAGCAGGTGCTGTCCATACAAAATGACAGTGGCGCATGCTACAGCTCACACACTAACACATTATACCATACATGTAGTTTAGTGAGTCTACCAGTAACTACAGCACCGCACTTGGAATTGTCCCAACTGCAGTTGGGACAGATGCTGAAGTTGGACGTAGCAGCATTTAGGTATCAGCCCCGCCTCTCTCGTTGTGACTAGTGAGGGTGGAGTTGTACACCAAATCAGTATGTGTATTGTATCTTGCACTGTGTTGGCTTTTGGTGTACTTGTATACCTGTACATGTATACGGGAGAATTTCACAGAGAGCTTTGTTAAGCACATGAAAAAATGGTAAAGCAAAAGCAGGTAGCCAACCAAAAACTCATTTATGTATTGCTTTCGACTGGTTCCCTGCTGATTTTTGCCAAACACGTAATGTTGCCAATCAATCCTTATGGTGTACAGCTCTCTGGAATCACAGGTCCAGAAGGCTCCTTGTAAAACCTGAAGAGCTGCTGGTGAGGTTGACTGCCTGAAGTGTGTAATGTGTATCTACAGGTAGTTACAACTCAAAGGTCTTTACTTAACCTTAGCACAATCAGCTGTCGTAAGTCATCTAAAATCAAACAGCTATATTTTGCACTATTTTTATTGATCCATCCAAATCTAACACCTGAATCATGTGTCAGTTTTGTAAACAGTGGGTTGGCTCTGAGTACAAACAGAAGTGTAGTAGTGGCTTTAGAAAGCTTGGGGTTAACAAATCAAGGATACCTGGTACAAACGTACATGTACATCAACCGTTATCTGATTTTTTGTGCAAGGTCAGCATTCAGGAAGTCGCAACAGGCTAGCTGCTCGTATCTGCGTGCGGACATTGTACACATGCCCTCTCAGAGGACCTGCCAATGCCAGGCGTTGGTCTCTTGTCCTCCGCTATCCTGGCACTTGCCCCGCTCTGCCCTCAGCGTTAGTCCTAGTCAGCCACTTTTTTGCTGTATTTGCCTTTTCAATTAAGGAGAGTCACCGGGGGCCTTTTTCTGGGCCACAAAAGTGTACTCCATGTCCATTTACTGGGCCATCCCAGATGCAAGCATTGGCCACGGCTGGCCAGCAAATGTGGATGACTTACTGAAGCCAGTAAATGCATCAGTTGCTTTGGAAGTACCACTTTTAGTGGATTGTTATTTTCTCTTTGGAGGAGGGCATGAGTTGGTTAAAGTTTGAAATTGAGGCTACATGCAAGTACAACGAATTCCCTGGATTACGTACATGTACAGTACTTATTCGACATTCCTTGAGGGGACTCACTTCAAATATATGACTTGTCAGAAGCGATGGCCTGCATCTATGTTTGTGTACATGACGCATGGTATGCACTGAAGTACATCTACATGCACACGTGCACCCAAAATGGACTTTGGCACTTCAGCGGAGAGTGCTTGTGCACACTTTGCAATGCTGATGGGAGGGCTTGACGGTGGATGCAAATTCCTACATGAGCGCGTGTCTGTCAGTGATGAAGCATCAGCCAATTCAGCTTGTGTCTACAGTCAATTCAGATATACATTCAATTAATCTGTGTCAATCCAACAAGTACATCAGATTCCCTTCTAGTAAATTGGGCAAAGCAGATTTCCCTCCTAGTCCCACCAGACATTCAGAATTGGTGGCCACCCACATTGTCACTGACTA
The DNA here is from genome assembly GCF_001949145.1 of Acanthaster planci. Next base: position 3,204,509 of record NW_019091416.1, read on the forward strand.
CACCGTTCATTTCAGAAAATTTCAGAACTTTGATAATGCCTGCTGAGAAGTGATAATACCCGCTGCGTAAATCGTGTGTTGTCACATGGATAGGAGACAGTGTACTTGGGTCTGATTGGTCAAGAGTCTGCGTGCACGTGACGTGCCACGCGCGCCCCAAGTTCATCGAAGGGGATGCCATTGGACAACTTTCAAAAGGAATATACCATAAAATGGACAGGGGTGCTCAGGAAAGTGAAAGTAATGTTTGAGAACAAAATTGTTGGGAATACATCATATGTTGACTTCTTTTGACTCTCTGAATAAAAAGCTATAAAAATGAACAGGAATAAATACACGTATGTGTCCATTCTCTTGAATCAGTCTTAAATGAACATTTAAGACTGGCCAAGCACATATTTATTCCCTTGATATGGATTGATGTACATGTACCAAAGGCACTTGAATGTGGAAGTGAAGAATCTTTCAATGGGTCAAGTGCCTTAGAAGTATCAATATGTTATTCAACACGTTTTGGGTTGTACATGGACCTTCCCTAATCCTGCTAAAATCTTTCCACTCCATCTGGAGGATTGTGATGACTGATTCGAAAGATGAGACTGTTAACTTCCACGGTGCTTACATTTGCGAATCTGCTAGATGTACACTACATACATTTAACAAAGTGATAGCTGAATGTTCTAAAAGTAACAGGGGTACGTATTGACATCTTGTTTGCTGTGCGTCCCTCCATGTGTGGGAAAAATGCTTCATATAATATTGTATGCCTACATATCACAATGAATTCGCACTCTACAGTTCACAATTCAGACAGACTGCTATAGCATCAGAGACCAGAATTTTAGAATACATTAGCATTTGATACATGTAACGCACAGGGGTATGTTCAGAAATTGGTTTATAATGCAGCAGGCATGTGAACGTATACAAAAGATGTGCATAACTGAACTTTAGTAATTTTGTAATTTTGTAGTGGTAGAAGGCTATATTCTACAGGTTGGTTTCTCAATTGCATGTACTCTGTACATGTGTACATTATGGTGTGCTAAATTTTAAACATTCACCTTAATTATTTTCGAGTGACAAAATAAATTTAGAAACTTTCAGTTTGCCTTCTACTAGTACGAGGTTCTGTGTGTATGTGTGTGCAGGCGTGGCATACATGTACATAGTGTGGACCCCTGCACAAAAGAAGTCCACGTAATGTAGCGTATAATGGCTTTGTGTGGACTCGCACAAGTCCATAAAATGTTTTCCCCTCTCTGAGAAACAGTTTCAGAGGCATTTTGGGGTCAGAGTTATCTGTGGCAAAATGAAGAGGAACAGTCCAAGAAATCATCATCAAAAATCCAGCTCGAAGGAGTTATCCGAGTGGAGAAAAAGGAGCATTTTCCTCAAGTTTCCTTAACCACAGGAGAAGATAGGAATGTCCTCACTTTGTATATAAAACAGGTGTGTGTGTGGGTGGATGTGGGCTGTACTTCTTGATTTTACATAAATTACATGTACATTTAGCCGCTGACAATGTTCCACATCGTTAATGTATTCACATTTCGCAGAACTGTTTGACATTTGGCACAAATTTCTTTTGATCTCACACGTGTGTATTTCTAATCGGTGTAGGATATTTTATCGAGTTTCCCCTGAGCTCACTGTGCAGTGTTTGAGGGGGGAGACTTACTGTACGCATATACACAAATGTTCTCCATCGCAGGATTGCATTGCCATATTGTAGGTATACACAGTGCTACGTTGACACACATTGCACCAGTTTACATGTACATACATTTGTCCCAACTTACACAATGCAATCACGCATACATACCGGTACAGTATGCAATATGCAGTGTATTTTCCGAGTACATTTAAATCACATCCGTATTTGCAAACCTTCAGAACATTTCATCTTGCCAATGTTGGGCTCGTGAACCGAAGCCCTAACCTGAACTAAATGTAGTTTACACTTTGGTGCGTGGATATTTACAGCAATGGTTGGCTTGAGATTTGAACGATGAAAGTTTGTAGCCATTCTCGGGCCACTCTGCGCCGCCATGGCCCATGGAGGATTTTACGGAGTACTTCCTGAAACTCTCATCCAGAAAAAAGTGAATTCATGCACAATGACCTGCTGATGCTCCATTGTTGTGCACTGAATTGTGCTGAAGTTGAATACAATAGACCTGGTAATATGCTGCATATGTTTTTTTGGGCACGCAATATGTATTGTGTAACTACTGCAATGAATGAAGGGCACCACAAATGTACACACTTTACTTGGTTCTTGCCAATCATTGGCCTCGGGTGCGTGGATGTTTGCATGCCCCAGTGATCAAAGACAGGTGACCTTTCACCCCCAGAGGATGGATCAAAATATACCTGGTACTGTTTACATATGCCTCCATGAGATTTTTTTTTTATAAAACAGTCTCCAGCTAAGTTATAGTATACCAAGATGGTCAAGGTTGGGCACATGAAGGCTTTTGCCTGACTGTGTGGTGTCTGGTTCTGTTCATATTTAGAGTGAGGTAACAAACAAAATGCATGTGAATGTCTGGGATTGGGTTGTTGCATGTAAACCACTGTTACATCGATATGATAAGAGAAATGTTATATTTTCACATACATGCAAATGTATGTAACTTCCCAATTACATACCCCCCAAAAGAAAAGGTAGAATTTTAAAAACATACATCTTGGATCCCGTCTATTACTAGCAGATAAGAGCCCGTTGAGTGGGACCATGAGGCTAATATGTATCTGGTGTCGAATTTCGATTCTGTGAACTCAGACAGAACTCAAAGTTTCCGCCGATGAAAAAAAATAAAGTGCAAAAATGTGAAAGTTCTCAACTAGCACTCAACACACTGGTCACAGGCAGCCCCAAATCTGTTAAGAGTCGCAGACCACTGTCGGTAGATTTAAAGCGGCAACAACATTGCAGATGAATCTTGGAATGCTTGGAAATGTGAATTCCTGTTTGTCGTTGAGTTCTATTCTCACTAAATCTCCTTCATCTTCGCTTCATGATCACTTTACTCCATGTTGGCATCTTGTAGGTGTATACTTGTGACTAAATATATGATACAAAAAAATGCTTAACGAAAATGTTTATTAAAGCTTATACTTCGTCGCCATTGACCAATTTTGCATGTGTTGGTTGATGGAATTCTTCATCATGCATAGAGTCCACGTGCAAACTGGTCTACATATTCATGTACCCAGAGAAAAAAAAAGTTGTAGTTTTTTTCTAAGAATGTATCCATTGGCAGCAATTTGTGTCATGATGTGTCAAAATATTTGTACTATTGCCCATACAGTTTCATACCTAAAGTATACATGTACCAAGTCTCAAGAAGATGCATAAAAATTGCCCAAATTTGCTGTCAATGCCAAAGTGCCCACTTACGAGTATAACACTGGTCCCCGACCACTCCCCCAGTACATGTACCAGGGTAGCAGAAACCCGGTTCAGTTCTGAAGTGACAAATGGGAATGTACACAAGTACATACACATGTACATACACATGTATGTACATGTACATGTATGTACATGTATGTACAAGGTAGCTGCAACAAAAAGTCAAACATCTGTACATTGCCAGTACACGTAAATCTAATATCGTACGTAGCCATGAAAATGTCCCTGTTTCGTCCCAGACAAAACACTATATTTTCTTTAATTTCACAATCATCACAAAGACTAAGAAAAGTTCTTGAGGGTATTCTCCACCCAGATGTCCAATGGTTCAAACAAAAACCACTGCTTTCCATTAATGTCTCAGGGGTAACAATTTTATTACAAGTTACATGTATGGGACGTACAAGTTGCGTGTATAAATAATTGGCATACATTTATACCCTCATACAGACTTATTCCCATTAGTGTCGAGAATAAGCATCTATAAATGGGACAGCATCATCACTCCCAGTGACCCCACACGTCTGATGATGGGCCAGGAATCTTTGGCCACGTCACAGACTGAAAACAACAGTCAGCCTTAGAGGAAGGCAACTCCTCCCTGTCAGGGACTTATGGCCACCCGGCAGAAATTCAAAGAACCTTCTGCTTCAGAATAGAGCTGACTCTGATGTTAATTCATCTTGGTGTTTCAAAAATCCAAGGTCTTTTGGGAACGAAGCGCACACGTGAGTCAGCATACGACTGCAATGATAGGACAGACTTTCGCGCATGTATTGCTCTCTTCCCAAATAACCTCAGAATGGGCATGTGCTGCTTGAAAATACCCAACTGGCTCATTAGGATGGAATGAGAATCACATGTGGCACATGTTGTCAGCAAACCATGTCGGGAAACGGATAGAAATGCTTTTAAAAAAGCAACCTGTTTTTAAGTTAGAGTATAGGGCCCTGTGGACCAGTACATTATTTGCTTTGGAGAAATTGTTATACTCAACAATACCATCCTTTTAAATCTGTAAAAAATTTGGACATATTTAACTTTCAAAACCCATGGTGATATTGTTGTTACAGGGCTGCCAGTGTGCATGCATTGAGTGGGAGGCTCACATATTTCAGGTTATTCTAGCGCTATCACCCCCATTCTTTTGTGACCAGTGGGACATCTTGTATTCAAAGGACTAGAAGTTCTTCAGCACGCTTGGGCATCTTTGAGTGGAAACTTATCAATGTTACATCTCCAGGATTCAAAACCAAGACCTCCTTTATCATGTTAGTAGCGTGGACATCTTGACTGTAACCATGCGATGATGCCATGCCACATTTACCTGACGTAATAAATCAAGAGCAATTTGTTAATAACCTACAGGTAGTTGTTTCTTAGCCAGTTTTCATGATGTGTTTATTTTTTTCTCATCTGTTTTTTTTTTTTTTTTTTTTTTGCTCAGGCGGACTCAGTGAAGTACTTCCTGGATGAATTGGATCGAATTGGAAAGGAGGTAAATACAGAACTGTATGTTATGCAGTAGGATTGGCCCCCTGATTAACACCTACATGTACATGTATAACTATGATTTGATGGCAAATAAATTGATTTTTAATTAAGGAATTGCCTTCTCATAACAGTGGCAATGTTAGGAAGCAAAATCTTTTGTGCAAGTATTAAAGAGATGTGAAAATTCTTGTATTTTGTACAAATGTGGTAGTTCCCACGATGCCTTTATTGTACTGCTTTGGATGTCTTTTGTGTATTTTTACATTCTTCGGCCATACATGTTACTCAACTAAAGAACCAGTCATTCGGCTATTCTTTTAGTTGGCTCCCACAACATGGCATTAAAACTTGAAACAGAATGTATGTTACTCTTGAGTGATTCGCAGGTTCATTATATTAAGAATTATTTTCCCCTTGAAAAATGCGATCTTGCTTGAGCTTTTATTTTAAAAATGGTAATGGCTAGGGTTATGTTTCCTCGTTTTGGTTTTGATGTCATTTTTACTACCAAATCGTTGCAGAATTACTTGCCCACCACGCAAGACATCCTGTACGCTCGCAAGGCCACCAAGGGGATCGTGGAGCATGTCATCGACATCAAGAACGTGCCCTTCCGGTTCGTGGATGTGGGCGGCCAGCGTTCCCAGCGCCAGAAGTGGTTTCAGTGCTTTGAGGGCGTAACCTCCATCCTTTTCTTGGTCTCCTCCAGCGAGTTCGACCAGGTGCTGATGGAGGACCGCATCACCAACCGGCTAGTGGAGTCCTGCAACATCTTTGAGACCATCGTCAACCACAAGTACTTCTGCCGGGTCTCCATCATCCTCTTCCTGAACAAGACGGACCTCCTGGAGCAGAAGATCAAGGTGGTCAACCTCAAGGACTACTTCGCCGCCTATGAGGGCGAGCCCACGGACCTGAAGGCGGTGCAGAGCTTCATCCTGCTCATGTTTGACATGCGGCGCCGGGACCGCAGCAAATCGCTCTTCCACCACTTCACCACCGCCGTGGACACAAACAACATTCGGTACGTATTCTACGCGGTCCGGGACACGATTCTCAAGCAGAATCTGGAGGGCCTTATGCTGCAGTAGCTGTTCCAGGTAGTGTGAGTCTTGCCTTCTCGACGATGGTCGCCTGTGGCCTCGAAAAAAAAAAAGAAGAAATTACTTAATCTATATATCCAGCATTGATGGAAAAAGCATCAAAATATTTTTTCCTCTTGTTTTTCTTCAACTCTTGTGGAAATCATTGAGTCACATTTACTGTGGAATATAATATATATATATTTATATCCCGCAATACACTGCAAACAAATGCAGATCTTAATGCAAGATGAGGCTCAACCTGACAGCAATACAGGTGTCTGAAAGCCTCATGTAGATGAGTTGCAGTAAATGCCAGTTTAATGCCGTTAATCCTAACCTTCCCGGCCCCCTCCCCGCATTCTTCAAAATCCTACCAGTGGTTGTGGCATTGAGGAAGGTGGAGTCTATCCGTTCCATGGGGCTTTACACCCTTCAAACATTGAATTCAAATCTCAATTTGCCATGTGCTTCCTACGGAGTAGAGGATTTGGGAAGGTTCAGGAAGAACGGTTAGTGTGTAAGGATTAATGCTGTTGTAAGGGAGTCTCTCACAACTCGGAGCATTCCTGAGCCTTTTGAGAGTGCCCGTCTGAAACACAGCGTGCTCCTCAGGGGAAAATTGTTGCCAGCTTCCTCTTGACTGCCGAGGGCTTTTCCTGGTACACATGGGCAGATGTTCCCACATAGGCAGGCCTGTCGATCCAGGCCATTCCTGGATAACCCTGGAACACTAAGAACATACAGTTCATGTACTAAAAGCCCCGAGTTCCTGAGACATTCCCTTGTAGCTGGTTTAAAAAACTGGGGTTGAATGAGCGATGCTAAAAAAAACATGATTTTTAATTCTCTGTCAGAATGACTTCTTGGATGGTAAATTCATGAACAATTTATCCTGATTCAAGTACACTCAGACTGTCATGGAGAACTCGGCAAGAATTAACTACAATACTGTTTTTTATGTACATATATTTTCCTTTATTGAGATACGTGTCTTTTTTAAAAAGCAAAATAAGTGCAGACACTGAGAAATGGCATTGCCATGCTGTAAAGGTTAATATTGTGTCTTGTGTTGGCTTTCTGTATTTGTTTTAAATTTAGAGTGTAGTGTAAATCATGTAAAAAGATCTGGTGGAATGACAAGGGAAGATTTGTTTACTATACCTACTTGTAATGAAAGTATTTGACTTTCGACAGTTGACTAAAGGGCTTTTAGCATGTGTTAAAACCTGCGTTGCGAACAAAAGATCAGTATACTTAATTCTTATTTTTTAAATAGTATAAAGATTTTTGAAATAGTACATGTGCATGTAGATTGTACATGTAATGTTTAGGCTGTGTCTAAATTAATGGTGTGGCTTGGAGTAGCACACATGCCTGATGGAAGTGGCTGCAGCCGCATGGCGGTGGCTGTACCATTGGAGCACTTGTTGTTCCCAGCCACTGCCACAACTTTGAGACACTGTGTAAGATTCCCTCATGCAGTGCCAGTGATGCATTGTGGGATATGATAAGTCAACCCCAAATTCTGCTGGCTCCTTCCAAGCCTAGAGCCCAGCCCCTGTTATATTACATGGGGCTTGATGGCCCAGGAAAGCTGGAGTACAAAGATGGCTCTATTAGATTCCTAATGGGTTTATTTTGGAGGAACTCTGAAGATTTTGAGCAAAAGGGAAATAAATCACAGGGCATCGGGTCAATGTGATTCTAAGTCAGTGCACATCCTCAAATGTTTGCTGTAAAGTTTGTATATGCAGGCCTGTCTTTTCAAATTTGTGAGGAAGGCTTCATCATACCTGTAAATGTACGTATATTTGTAAATCCTTCCAGCGGAAACAAAGTGAGACCACAGTCCTAGCAGAGTCTTGTACCGGGTAGTGGACATACGCAGACAGACTTAGGCTGGGTTCTAAAATGCTGCCTGTAAAGAAATGTGAAGTACGGTATGTCTGACTACGTGCGCATGTACATGTATGCGGTGGAACTATTTATGTGTTTTTCATTTAATGAGTGGGAGTTCATTTTACGAGTGGGAGGATTGAACTCTCAGCCAGCTAACCACTCTAATTATCCAGTAGACATAGCCAATCAAGGGTTTTTAATTTTGTTTTTTTTTCAAAGCTGAAAGGTATTACAGTTGCCTCATTATTTACAAAATTTTGCTCGGAAAACAAAAGCCTGTGGAAATGGTAAATCATTAGGCCTACGTGTTGAGTAAAATTTGTCGGACGTTCCTTTGGATACAAGTGCATGCTTCTCCAGGGGACTACCATGAAGTTGCAGACATCCATGTACATGTACAATTCAAAATAATGCCTAGAGTTCTGACGGGCCGTGTTCCCAAATGGGATTGTTTCTCAACTGGGAATGTTTTCACGTGCTCTTCCTGTGTTTGTAAGAGAAATGCTCTAAGGTATGGAAAGTAGCATAGGTCAATGTCAAACCAAACACTTGCATTGTGTGGCTTTCACACTAATTATTGAACATGCATTGCGGTCTGCTCGTAACCTCATTTCCTTCAGTCTACAAAAGACTTCCATTTTTACTTGTAGCTTTGAATTACTGTGGAAACCACATGTGCCGAGGCCAGAGCTGAACTTCAAAGCCAGATTTTGGCACCTTGATCTACACAGACTGCAGTAACTGCACATCTACAGATCCGTACAAACTTTAGTCAGTGTGGGTCTGAAGACTCACACCGGGCGGTTGACACATCTGTAAATTCATGGAGATTCTAGGCTTGGCTAGAATGTTTGCCTCTTCCCTTTCCCCCTAAAAATCTACAAAAATCCATCCAGAATTGTTAGTGGTGGTATGCTGGAGCAGCTCTGTTGCTGATTAACTTATCTTTACAAATAAACCAGGGCAGCGAGTACTGCAAGAATTATAAGAGCTCTGTAGAAAAAATTCTTTTCTGCCCAGAATTGCCTGATCTTGGAACGTTGGCATTGCCGTTATATTGTTGGGAGGGGGAGGGGACAAAACCACTTTTTTTCTAGGGGGAAAAATTTCCAGGATGGGGAGAGGACAAGGCACTCATCAGCAACAAAGTTATAAACCACTAATAGTACAAGGGATTCCATTTTGAAATTTGTTTTTTTCAAGCAAATTGGTGATCTTCATACACTTTCATCTCATTCCTTTTGGTTTTTTACCATTTTTTCTTTCATTGTTTCCCCCCGGAACAGCAATTGCGCCCCTTGCCTCCTACCCCCCCATGCCTATGTCTCCATGAATCAACGCTCTGCATGGGGAACTAGAAGTTGCCATTACGTAGAGTTGACCCCCCCCAAAAAAAAGTCACAAATGAAGTTTCAGGAATATCATTTCTCTCTGATACCTGTGCAGTAACATTTTTTAAAGCGTAATTCTGTCAATTACATACATGTGCTGCATTTTCTGTGGTGAAAATGAGAGGGGGGAGGTTGTCTTTTGTTTTTACAAGTTAGACCCAACTTTCTTTATCCCGCTTACAAATGCAAAGAAGAAGAAATCTGCACCTGCATCTTGAAATGGGCTTTCATTTCTGCCGTTTTAGTTCATTAGGGTCATGAATATTTATGTGATGACACAGGGAGTTTTCATAAAACAAGTGTGCCATACGTAAATCATTGAATTTTAATGTGTTTTTCTGTTTTGTATTAAAGGAGCTCTGTGTTAATATGCAGATTAAGTTGTCGTATTATATTATATATACCATACATGTATTTCCAAATAAGAGAAAGTGGGAAACAATTCCACGTTTGAATGTTCTTGTCCTACTTCAGATATGTATTGTACATTTCTGGCAGCTACATGTGTACATGTACATGTATTATGTATCTACAATACATTGTACATGTACAAGCAATACAGAAGATCAAAGTGGCATTTTGAGACACGTTCGTACATGTATCTGTGAAGAAAAGAGAATGCTGGATGTACAAAGTTGCGCTTTTGAAAATAAACCACATCAGAGGTGAAAGCAAGCGGGACAGATTTTGAGTCGCTTGGGGCTGTGAATTTGTGAGTGGTGCAAGTTGTATATGCATGTGTGCTTCTTTTGTCACACTGTACATGTACACATGCATATAAACCACTGACTGAGCGTTGGTGAAGGGGGGGTGACATTAAAATGCAGTTATACCCGGTAGATGATAGATAAAAACTTCATTTTTCCCCCTTGGGGAACTTCAAAGACAATAGAGCGCCTTTCATTTTCATTGTATATAAGTATTTCTGTTAAATTTCTGTACATACATGTACACTTTTCTAGCCTGAATACATAGTAAATTCATGTAGTCCGTACATGCATGAGACGGTCGTCTGTGTTCCTAGCAGGTTACTGTCTTTCGTTTCTCTCTTCACCTTTTTTTGCACATTCAGTGTGGATTCTTGAAAATGAGTCCAGGATGACGATAGAAATGTAAGCATTTCCGTTTCTTTGGCTGATTAGGTGTAGGTCCTAACAGTTCAGTACTAGTATTATTTGGTCGTAGAGTATTACGCAGGAAGTTGAGTGGTGAAGAGCATGCTGGGATTGCACGGTGTTCATGTACATTAAATGTGGTAACTTTTGTTCTCAACCGGACTTGAATCCAATTGGTTGATGCCATAGCAAAAGTATTGTGATATGATGACCCCATTCTCCCCATTACATACGTTACATGAAATGAATTCTGTTGGGCTTATCTTGGATGGGTGTCACAGCTGCGCTGTTCAGATTTACTTCGAGAGAAATTATTGACTGTCAAGCATGAATGCTGATATGCAAAGTCACATTTTTTTGTGGAGGGTAGATGTACATGTACTAGTACATGCAAAGGTTTTGCTGTTTTTTGTGTTCATTTCACAGGACCCTGAATTTTACAGTGCATGTATAAGAATTCAATGCATTGGTGTGCATTTACGGGTTGTGTGTAAAACGGGTACCGTTTGGTGAAAAAACTAACCGACAGATGAGAAATAGCATTAGTGAACAATGCATTCAGTGCTCTCAATGCCATTCAACAATCTTTGCACATAACTGTGAAATCAGCTGTAGCATTCCACAAAGCGTTTTATTTGCAAATGCCACCTCAGCCTTTTAAAAAGGTTCTCTTGTGTTGTCCAAAAAGTTACCAAGTAATTTGTAAGGATCATGAAATTAACCATTTTGGACCAACTTTTGCACTGAAGATGCTCTGGCCCATGTTGGCGAGCCCTCATACTCTCCTGATGGCCTTGATTAATTCCTGATGATTTAACGTGTTAAAAGAAATCATGTCACATCGTCATTTTTCGTTCTGTTCATGATGGGGGATACCTAACTATTGTACAGGTGGGTTACCCATGTCTGGAGCCGTGTTACTATACTGCATGTCCTGTACTGTGCATACTGGTATGTATTACGCTTCTGTTGAATTGTCATGGAAATACTGTAAAGTGGGGAACATCTCCTGTTACTTCAAGTTTATTTGTTTTGTATTGTATTGTCCCTTTTCTGAGGGAAAGGGCATATTTAGTAATTACTCAGTATGGGAGTGGCCAGCACTGTTGTTATAAATTTTTCCCAAAAAAATTGGAAATTGTCGACCACAGTTGGCACACTTTCGCAGACATGCGGTACAAAATAGAGCAAAGATTTCCACCCACCCCAACCCCCCCCCGCTAATGACTTCCTACTCCTACTATTTACGTGTGCGTGTCTGTTCAATTCACCATATGTTTTACCTTACATGTACCTTACAGTGTTCAAAACTGCACGCCAACATGTACATGTAATGTGAGGCAGTAATGCACATTGGCATCTATTGTATGCCCCTCCACTCAGTATTTTCCAATCAGAGCACAGGATCAGCAAACTCTTGGTAAACTCCAAGTTCATGGCAGAAGCACTGCTCGTGCTACTGTTAAAGGAGAAAAAAAAGATGACGGACCAATTATTTTGTGCTGCTGTCGAGGGTCTGCTCCAGCAGTGTCGCCGTCATATTTTTGCCTACTGATGGCTGGTAAAACTATAGACCTCTAACATGGGGCATCCATCTTGATTTTCCACCATTCAAATCAAAGTAACCAAACTGAGGCTGGAAAGGAAAATACATGTAGTCTGTTTCCTTTTATCAAAATGTGAAGTTGTATTACCATTGCCATACAGGGTATACAGGGAACAAGACAAACATTGCAGCATTATGATAAAGCTCTGTAGTTGACTGTCAGTGCAAGTACAAAATAATGTACTGAGTGTGATGTTGCTAAGAGATTGAAAATACAACCCTAAACTAACTAGGCAAATGACCATCTTGAAGTGAATTATCTGACACCATGGCCAAAAGTTCTAGATCCGCTAACCCATACAAATTGTAGGCAGTATTAGAGCTGGGGAATAATTCGACATTTTGAACAGAGTACTCTGTCCATCTTCAGGAGACGGACAGAGTACTCTTTTCGAAATGTCCAGTTATTCCCCGGTTCTTCTCAGAACCACACATACTCAAGAAAGAGATTGATCCATGGTGTAACCGCAATCGTTTTACTCATATAGTTCTCTCACCATGAAAACCTTCAAGTCTTATCAGTATTAGAGCTGTTTGCACCATGCACAGTGAGTCAGCCGTTTTGACACTCCCAGAATGTATAGTGATGTCTAGTGTGAGCTGGCTTTTAAAAAGCGAATGATCTCGTGAAGTGGCTTGAAGTTTCATCTTTTACAAAAAGATCTGGAAAGGTTGGAATGTCAAGTATAAAATTGTCTCTCCTTTGAAGAAAGGGTATCAGAAAATTTGGCTATTTTTTCAGGATTTTTGAACTAATTCCTTTTCCAGCCATTCAGTTGTAACCTGTTAAAAAATGTACTTTTTTCCTACATTGGCAATGAAAAAAAAAACTGTTGGTTGATTCCGAGAAAAGGGGATGAGTATGCCACATCAGCCATTTTACATGAAAACACGTCTGATGTGGCATGGATGTCACATTTGCATATCTATATGTAAATAAGGCCAGTTTATTTGGAGGAAGTTTGCATTCCAATTTCCATGAGTTAAAAGTACAACAACTCAATTATTATACATCCATGTGCATCCTACACAAATGTGCACTTGCAACTAGTGTTGCATGTCACCGATGCAAACATCCCCCTGTGATTTTTCACACATGTATCTGTATGATTTCCACACGGAACTGTTTGCACGTACGCGTACTATAATAAGTCAGGACTTGATACGGTAAGATTATGTTTGCCAGCATACCACTGAAAGTTACATGTATGCATATTACCAAGCTAACGTTGGGATTGGACAAGTTTAATGACCCACTCTTTGTTGCGGAGACAATCCATCTGGCATTTTTTTCTTGGCTGCTTTGCATATTTCCATGGCAACCATGTTCAGATGAAAAGGGGTGCCTTCCTTTACTCTCCCTCCCTCCCATCACCTGAAGGGGTGGGGGGAGTTGTAAGCCTATACCCATCATGGTGCTACGGCCTGCCAAATGTGATGTTTATTTATGTTGACGAGAAATGGAAGGGCACAGTCATGAGGCATTTCCTGCTGAAGTTGTGTCTGTTTTCTCCACACTAATGCAGCTGTGTGGTAACATGTTACAGTCGTGCTGTGGAATGAGTCTGTTGACAGTTCAATACATGTGGTGAATTTATCGGGGAAGAGGTTGAGGGATTTGCTAATGGAATGATTCGAAATGTACCGTACCGGTACGTTGCACAAGGTTCCAATGCTCAAGCCATAAAGACTGCATTTCAAATGTGGTGACATACGACCATTTCAAATATCTGCTTTTCCCCTTCAGGAACAGATAAATTATTTTTAAAAATGAAAAAAAAAGCTCCAAATATGGGATTACGATGCTTTTCTGTACAGAGTTAAAGTCCATGCAAATATACAAATGCATGAAGGCTTCTGGAAAACAAAAGTGCATGTGTGCCAGCCATTGTTTCACTATTCCTGTTTCAATAGGGACATGGAACATAAAAATCACTTGTACCTTCCGGCTAGGAATACATGTTGTTGACAATGGAAGCTACATGTCAGGAAGAAAAGAAAAGTGATGAATCCTGAAGGATTTCCTGGATATTTGAATAGGGACTCTCCCTGGCAGATAAGTTTCCCTTTGCTCAGACAAGCACGTGTAGTCAGATGCCCTGATACATTGAAAACCCCTGTCCCGCCAACCTTCCGGCAATGACATTGACATGTCATAGTTTTTTGTACCCTTGGAAAAAGCTTGCCAACAGAGCATCAGTATATGGTTGTAAAAGAAAAAGAACATCATTTTTAGTCAAGATGGCTGTGTTAACTTTAACCCCGGTACATGTATACTGCATCCCACTTTGACGTGTCATGTACCTGTAATTACTATCTAGTGAAATAGGATTTGATTTGTACGCTTGAAAAACAGACACGTTTAACCCCTTCGCGCCGGGACGCGGCTAGAGCAGCCGTAAACATTGAGATCCTCAGCCCACTTTTCAGCTATTATTCTCAGCCCATGCTCGAGCAAACACGGTAAAAGAAGGCAGACCCTGGTTCTTGTGTATATGGTAATTGGCCTTTGTGTGTAGCCCAGAAATGAAAAGACCAAATTTGCATCATAATCACCAGCTTCACAATAGTCCCCACTTTGAAAAGAGGCAACGGGAAGGTGGAAACATGAGTAGAGCCACATGCCACCGAACAATCAGCCTTTTCACCGCGTAATTCAGAGCGTGCACTGCACGCTGGGCCACAAACCGAGAATTTGCAGTTTGGCTGGTGGCCTTCGTGGCCAAGCAAGGCCGGAATTCTTGGTGTCGGCTTTCGGAAAGAAATTCTCGTCGTTCAGGGGTTAACGTGTATGTCAAATGTACCATTTTTGTGTACATCCTAATTTATTTTTTTCTAAATAGTTTTTGTCTTCGTTCTTCACCTCCATGCCTACTTGAACACAGACATGTAAATGTAGTTTTAATTCCTAGTGGTTCACAGCGCAGCCCATATTTATTTTGATGCATGTCAAAATGCCTGTATTGTTGACGTATTGTTTTTAAATGCTCTATGCAAGCTGTCTTGGTGCAGTGTAGACTTTAACCCAAAGATGTGTTTGTTTTTTTTTAATTTAACTTCCTGATTTTTGGTTAATAGCTTGTAAGAGAGAGTGAGCAAATGAAGCTGATGAAGATTTCAGCAACAAGAAGGTTGTAATGTGTTTTACACATGTACAATTGCCTGCCATGTTTTATCCTGGATTCTTCAATGTGTCATTTGAGAGAGGTTTTAAGATTTAACAAGAAGGGGCTTTAAACTTGGCAAGGAACATTCATGTTGAGTATCCCACGGATGATTTATCATCAGCACAAAACATACCACCGATCAATAAGGATCTCATGACGTAGACAGCGGTTTACCGCATCCGGGGAAACTTTCATACCACAGTCATACAGATCATGTCACACTGATTTACAACTTGGCATGATCAGTCTGGAGTATTACCATATTTGGACGGGGGTATTACGTCACAAATCTCTTGCAATCTGACCATTCACCAGGCCTTGTTCTGGCGTGCAGACCACAACAGATTGTGGGTGTTCCCATATTAATTAAGGGGTGCTTGTCTTAAACGCTGGAGCATATGGAACAAAAAACACCAAGGAGAAAATGCGGTTTGCAAACATAGTGGCTGTGCAAAAACAAAATCGTTACAGAAATCAGCTGGACATTCTGAAGCATGTTTGTACTGATGCAGTTTAACATTCATTGTTGCCAACTTGAGATATTTAATGCTGAAGTTGGACAAACTTGTATC
Organism: Acanthaster planci; assembly: GCF_001949145.1. The sequence continues at coordinate 3,220,256 of NW_019091416.1, forward strand.
AGTGGGGGCAGAGAGAAAGGTCTCTATGCCCATATGTGATGATACTCCTGACTGATGATGTGGTCATGTGACATCAGTGGACATTTTAGAAAGGGCAAACGTGACAGGATTTGCTATATGTCATGTTGACGTAAAACATTGTACAGTACGGTTGCCCTGGGCCTCACAGCTCCGAGAGGAGGAATTTGTCCCGTGACACCTGTACTGTCCCAGTGTTGTTTTCAGGTTCATCTCACGTCCTTTAACAAGTCCCTTCACAAGGCTAGTCATAAGTTACAGGGGGAACACAAAAGAATGCTTTTGTCACAGCTCATTTGAATAGCTTGTGAATTGGCTTAAAACTGAATGAATTGTGATGGACTTGAGGGGACTTGTGATGTGCTTGCGGGGACTTGCAGGGACTTGCAGGGACTTGTGATAGGCTCGGATGCAACGCTGTGTAGTTCCCACAACGGAGATGCTAAAATGGGGTGAGAACACGAGAAATGACTTGTACCCCACAGGTCTCCCCTGGGCCCCACCAAGTCTCTTTTTTCTTTCTGTAGTCCCTGCCTCCTTAGCTGTTTCCCCTCTTGTCCACTGGCTTAAGTTTCTGTGCCTTCTCTGTGTCATCATGGCCATGCAATCCTCCGATATTCTTCTCTCAACATGGACCACATCAGTTATGGACCTCTGTTAAGGGGGCAGCTATCTGGCTTTTCCTACCATTCAACATGTTCAAGGCAATATAACCAAAGAGAAGCTGGAAGGAAAAACAGTCAGTTCACTTTTATCAATGTGTGAAGTTGTATTACTATTGCCAAAGGGGGTACAGGGCACGAGACAAAACATGGCAGCATCATGATAAAGGTCTCAGTGCAGCACCAGTTGGAACACTGTCAGTTACAGGGTCAGTGGATAACCTGCTGTGCAATTGTCATATTGACCTCCAACAACAGGTTCACATTACCTTACATCACTCCATGTAATGACACCTGTACAAATATTATGTCCAGTACACAATACTTGGACTTGTGGAGGAGGCCAACGAGGCTATGGAGTAGGAATATGCATGTATAACATTTTCCTCCTGCACATCAACTGATTCGATTGACCTGTGACATAATGGTGTCTTGATTTTTATTCGCATCATGTGTGCTTTCCTGTGATCGCAAGGTGGGACGCAATCCATTGAGTCCCGACTGGAAAGTGTACATGTAAACAATTATGTTTTGAGTCTGTTGAAAAAGCTTTGAAGACTTTGTCAGTTTTCTTGACGTCAAATGTCTGTCTGAGATCAGGTCACCAGTAGCCCTTGCGAAAAAAAAAAACAAGAAGGCTGCACTCTAAAACATGTTAATGCATGCTGCTGCGTACATGTAGGAAATACTATTATTTATTTAACCACCGAAGAAAATGTAATTCCTCCCTCTCTGATAATAAATGATACTATGTATTTTTTTTCAAATCATGTCGAAGCTGTTATATTGTGTAAATGTTTTAGTAGCATAGTTTTTCTACATAAATTGCACATAAATTTACCCAGAAGATAATCTTTAACATAGTATTTCATCGGGGATGGGGTGTAAGTGTTTCCATACGGGTTGTATACATGTCGTCAACTGCCCAATTTGTAACAAGAAACTACGTGTATCGTGCAAGTTTTCTGGTTGTTATGAAATCTACATTTTCCTGAGGCCTTATAACATTTTATAATAACAGAAAGAAATGGTGGTTTTGTGATAAAGTGGTGGTGAAAAGGCAGTTGTAAAGTTGGAAATAACCGTGTACAGCTGAATTAGAAATGTAAGTAGAATTGGATTAAAATTACAGTGAAAGATCTTTCCTTTTGTATTACATTTACATACTTTTGAAATGTCCCCAGGTTGTTGCTTTGTGTCTGTAAATCCATTATCGCTGCTTCGTGTTGACGGGCTGCTTGGCAAATGTGAATTTTTGTTATAAAGCGTAAGTGTCGAGAAGTGACTTGAAGCACGACCACTAGAATTAAAAGCTGATGGTGGTTTGTGAGGAACATTACATGGCCAGTAGTGGCGCTATTGCAAATTCACTTTTGATAAGTAACAAATAGGTGCTGTTACAGTATGTATTGTATCTATCTAGCCTTGTATCAAGTCCTTTTTCCAGTAAGAACAAAGTTTTGGTTTCAAGCTGTGTTGTACACCGTACGCCGAGTACATTAAATGGACTCATACTCAGAAATCAGACTCAAGTATACCCTTCTGCATATATGCGAACTTTCTTGGCATGCCCTTGTGTCTCATTCATACTCACATTCCTTCTCATGAGAGATTGGGTGTCTGATAGCCTTGTCTGGTTCCTGCGGTGCCAAAAGACACTGCTGTATGCTTGTCTTAGAAAGTAACTCGACTGCAATGTTTAAAGCCACTAGTTGGGAGTAAAATAATGGCCCAAAATAATTAGTTATGCTTCCTGTTTCCCTACCTGCCCTATTTTTGATTTGAAGTTGTTGTTGGGGTGGGTGGGAATTATTGGAAAAATTTAAAATCAGACATTAAAAAACATGCCTATTTCAGTTTGAATGTGATGCAGAAAGGATCAGTTGACCTTGTTTATTCATGTGAATAGTTCCCTTTATTTGAAACGAATGCCACCGGACCTCAATTGCTATTACCTTTGACCAGCTAACTTCATCAGTGTAAAACTGAAAACGAATTTCCTACCTACCGACCCTGTGTTCAGCTGCAGTGTGCATGTAAGGGAAAGCAGAACTTATGATTTGGCTTAAGCAACTCGCTAAGCGTCCAGTGGCTGTGACTTTGAACTTTCAACAACTTCCAAAGTATTAAGGCTTAAATGTTCAAATTGAGCCTGACGATGGTTGCCTTCAAGCAAGAAAACTGTACAGTAAATTTGTCAATGTCTTTCTACAAACATGACAAAGGAGTGTGTACCTGTGAGAAGTACTCTGATCTTCTTGTGAAGACGATGTTTAAATGCCGATGATTAAATGCAGCGGACACAAAAAAAATGACCAGGCATAATTTGATTACCAGCCTTGTTCTTGCGGGAATGATTTTGAGTTGATCCCAACATGTTTGCAGAAACCAGATCGGGGTTTCAGAATAGAAGTTTATATATTTATATTCCTGCATGTGTATATGCCTCAAATTCTAATTGAAAGTATCCAAGGGATAGAAGAGTCAACTTTGGTTTTGTCCCTCTTGACGAGGGATGCCCCAGCCCGTTGCTGTGCCTAGTGCGGCTCTTGAACACAGACTCACAATGAGGCATTTCAAAACTCTTCACGTGTACTTAATTTGCAAGCACATGTACTGTACACCATGCCGGTGCACTGCCACTGACAAACGTTTTACCTTGCCAGTATTGGAGAACGGTGTTCAAAAACTGAACACTACAAATTTGGCAGAGATTTCTTGACTCCTTCAAGTACTGTCTTATTAAATTCAACTTGTGGTGGGTGCTTGGGTGTAAATGCTGAGAAAATGGCAAATTGTAGCATCAATGTGTATATGTACTCCATGTGTAACTTTTCATTTTGTAAAAATTTGAAGGAAAAAAACAGTAAGATTCTGGCAGATGACGAGGGATATTTAGGCTTGTTATAATAAAATGATGAAATGTGGTTGCAAAACAGTGCTGTGTGTGGAAATGTGTGCTGTTTTGTATGGCTTAGACACATGGGAAAGATAAATCCGGAGAGCATAAGGCTCATTCGGAGTTTTTTCAAATGCGGGGTGATGTGCACTGGAATCTTTGATCGGGTTTTGGGGTGAAAAAGTTGACCACTTTCATGTTGGACTAAGCTCTTCACCGTGATACTTTTATAAGCACTGTATACGGCTGGATTGAAGTTGTAGGATGCTTGCAGCTCAAGAAATGTTAATTACTTTTTCCTGTGGGAGAGAATCTCTTCTCCCAATCGACATAAAAAGTGCACACCATCCTCTCCTTTGAATAGGTTGGCAGTTTTGGAGGCCCAGACTTAAGTAGGGTAAGAGGCCTGTGTGTTTATCCCCTACTAGTAAGGATGTACAAATAAAAGCACTGAAGTAAGTTAGAGAAGGAAAAAGCAT
>NW_019091416.1:3224672-3236168 GCF_001949145.1 Acanthaster planci
GGGGGGGGGGCTGAGCAACAGCAAACAAACCAGTGTTGGAGGAGGGGTCAATTCTGCAGTGTTTTTTAAGCAACTTGGTGATTTTCGTCTCTTTCCTCATTTGTCTTGATTTTTCGTTTTCTTTTAAAGTTTTTGCCATATCTTGAAAAAATTGGGGGCAAGGGAATTCAAAGTTTGGTATTATTTTGCTTTTGCCTGTCACTCACGGATAGTACTTATTAGTCCGAAGTTTGAAAAGCCCTACTCATTTTTGGGGGTGTGCTTGCATTACATGAGGCATTGTGTAGACCTATCATGGGAAAATGAGGTACACATAATGTAGGTTAAAGATACTCAGGCCCACACATTTACCCCTCGGAAATTGTTTGGAAAGCCTTTGGGGGTCAGGGTTGTCCTGTTGTAAATAAAGAGCAATAGATGTGAAAATCATCTTCAAAAAACAAGCTTGCTGCGTTTGCATTGAGAGAAATGAGCATCTTCCCCAAGTGATCCCCAAGTACTCACAAAGCGCGAATAGACCTTTACCACGTCACTACCATGTTTGTCTAGTTCCCTTCAGACCCACTGGCAATAGTATTATAACTTCATTGATAAAAGGGAACAGACTATTTTTCCTTCCAGCCTCCATTAGGTTACATTGCTTTGAACAGTAAAACAGCAAGATGGCTGCCCCATGGTTGAGATCTCTACCCCGAAAACTGGAGCTATTTTACTGTTCCACCACATTTGGAGGCATTCTAGCTGTTATTGGCACATTTATAACCAGCTCCTGAATCGCATGTTGAGCAGAAAGGTCCTGTCAGAATTTGCAGTGGTAATTTTGGGTCATCATGGTCTTTGCGGCAGTCGCATGTTTTTGGCAAATACTCTTATTGGCCTTATTCTGAGCCTGAAGAAGTTTGACACGTAACATTCCACACTATTTTATTTGTACGACTTGCCTAGGGGACAGCGCACTGGCATTTCAACGAATCTTGCCCCATTTCACGTTCAAAGCAATATTTTTCGATGCAGAGCATTGAGATTTTTCAGTAAGGCCCTTGCAGTTCTGTAAGGCAACTGGCCATCCGCCATCTTGTGCAAGATATCCAGTTGAGTACTCGTCCAAGCTTTCCAACCTGTCCCTTACAACCCATTGCTACACTAGCATCCCTTTCCTGTTCCATGTGGACGCCATCCAGACAAATACAATTTCCAGTGCAATCAAAAGGTTCCAGGGGGGGGTGTTCAATCCACACAAAAAGTCACGCTGCCTGTCACGGAAGCAGGAAACTCTGCCATTATATTTCATGAGTCCTCTTTTGCAAATGAGATGTTGGCAAACCTGCTGTTTACTCAATAGCTCGCGCTTATCTACACGGCAAGTTATAAACAATAAATCCAGGAAACACACACTGATCCAACTTTACTAAAAGACATCAAATGTTGATTTTTTTTATTTCCTCAAACTTGGACGCTGTTGGCCTATTTCCATTACATACGTCAATGCTGAATTCATACTGCATGTGTTTGTCCAGAATCCAATTATGTAATGCAAAGAGGAGTTAATTGCAAATGGCTGTCCTTTCACAGAACCCCCAAAACAAGGAACAAGATAAGACCATCCAGGTTATTGAAAGATTCTCCATTAGTTTTGAGTGTCACTGTTTTGTCTACTGAAGCACAGTAGAAATTGTATTTGATATCCCATCTCCTCATGAAAACTCAGTAAGAAAGCAAAACAGAAATATGCATGCTTATATGTTCTGCAAACAGCCACTAAGCCACTATATTAGTAACATACACAGGAACATACACTTTGTTACTTTAATACAAGCCAAACTTGTCCGGTTCTAAACCCCCATGGACATGAGCATTCACGAACCAGGAAATGTAGTCCCCAGAAAGGAAAGACATGTCATTTCAGGAAACTCTTGTGCAATAAATAAATCATAAACCACGGATAATGCCCCGACAGCATTTATGACAGCAAATGACGCCATGTCCATGGCAGAGGATAAGGTCATTGTTCAGTGAAATTCCTGTGGAGTAAAACTGCAATGAAACTACATGTCTACTTATCACAGCATTATAGGCTGTTCATTCATCCTTGAAAACGGAAACTTGCAAACAACATTTGGAATTGTTGAATGGCCAAATAAATATCAAAACGGCAATGGTGAATACAAGCCAGAATTGAAATTAACGTTCAAACTTCCTCGACCTCTGTAATTACAGTAATTCTAAAACTGAATGAAGGGAGTCAATTATTTGGCCGGTCTTAAATGCCTGGGCATTATTCGCTATTTGCACGCTGCTGCCATAGGCAAGCAGAGCCTCGATCTTACAACTGTACATGATAAATATTGCTGGTTCAGTGATTCCCGTGCATGTTGCTTATGAAAATTTGTGCGTGCTGTGTTAGTTCTTACACCACGTAATTGTACAAGCTGCCAGTTCAAGGCTCTGCATGCTTATGGTAGCAGCGTGCGAAGAGCGAATCAGCAGCCAGTCCCCTGTTCCTGTTCTTATGCCCGTTTGTATATACAAGTAGCTTTTGAGTCACAAGACCAATTTCCGATGATTTGTTCCAATTATATACTTCAGTTGTTTTTTTTTTCAAAACCCCTCTAGTCATGTCATTGTATGTCCCTCTTGTGAGTAGTCATAAAAAAATCTCCTCATACGGAGATTGGCATGCGTGTAGTGCGTACAGCGTGAGGTGGTGCACAGTCAGCCAGGGCTTTATCAACCATTTTAAGACCGGCCAGAGACAGGCTCTCGACCAACAGGAATGGCTATTACAAATATATTTATGACTGATTGGTAAACGTGGCAGATTCGGTGTGGATGGGTGTTCCTCAACAGAACCAACAAAACTCAGGTTTTTCCACATCCATATTATTCCAACGTCCTTGAAAATCCATCAGGATTTGGGAGGAATTTTTCAAGACCGGGCGAATCCATTCTTTCCTGAATTGGGGCTTAAGGCTCACTGCATAGTAACCAGCACAGTTAGTACAGGATTCCTCTACATTGGAGAGTCTTTTTGAAGAATTCAGGAAGGTTCTTTGCACTAACTCAGATAATTGCATAATTGAACATATTAAATGAAACTGGGAAAAAATGCCAAGACACGTGTATGCCCTGAAATGTGCTCGTGGATGTTGTGCTCAATAAAGTTTGGGCTTAATTGTTGGACACTGATGTCAAACAAGATCATTTGTATCCCTCACTGTTGTAAAATTCATGCAACGGCAGAGATGGAGCCAGGGTTCCAACTTCACAAGGTTTTCATAAAGTAAAAGTTTCTTGTACAATCTGGGGCCAATTTCACAGAGCTGCTTAAGCACAAAAGTTGCTTACGCGTGAAAACACCTTGCTTGACAAATCAGGTTACCAGCCAAAACTCCATGTGATGTATATTGGTTTGGAATGGCATTCGCCTGTCTTTTTATTTGGTTAGCATGACAATCACATAGATTTTGAGCTGGTAACCTTTGTTAATTGAGCGATGTTTTTTTGCACTTAAGCAAAATCTGTTCTTAAGCAGCTCTATGAAATCCGCCCCTGATCTGACATGGCTGGGATGGAGCAATGTCAAATATGGCAGTACTTATCAAACTGAAAGGGCCTACTTTTGACAGTGGTGTAAATGAATGCATTAAAACGAGCAATTCTTTGTTATTCAATAACACTTGCCTCATCAAATCCTTATCCAATGGAAAGTAGAAAAGACAAGACAGAAAGAGAAAATTCAAACAATTTGGAGACAGTATATACATGTGCGTATGAACATACAATGAAATCTAGCAGTCTAGGGAGATTTACAAGAGTGCATATTCCACCAACTCAATCTTCTTAACCTAGCCGTAGCCCCATGCTAGACCCAGTCTACTAGACCACCTCCATCTCCTTGGCTTAACACCTAAACTAGAAATAAAAAAGCAGTCCTCGTGTTTTGTGAAAGAGCTTTCAAGGACCCCTGTGTTTCTCATGCAGCTTCATTCACCCCGGCAGTTACTGAATTGCCCAAACAGCAAACTGTTTCCGCTCATCAAATTTTGGACTCTATTTTGTCGTCTCAGCGCTGCCATTCATTTACTCTACCGAGTCACTCCTGATTGTTGAAGATCCAGGGATAAACATAACCAGGAACTGTGTAGTCCAGTAGACTGACCCTAGGATAGGGACGGCGCTACTCTAAACCCTGCTCCACAGCTGTGTAGCGAGAGAGAGTAGTGCCAACTTCCGACTTTGGAACCAAAGTGGCTGTTCATTATGTACAGCACAGCGTGCAGCTATCGTGTTCTAAATTGTCGGTACTGACGCTGAACCCACCATTTTGGGTCCAACAACTGCGACACTCATGCCATACCTCTCTCTACGAAATATCAAATACCCACAGTGATGAGGAACTGGGCATCCCATCACAAATTTCGCAAGTCTACCCTCCCACCCTTTACCATCTGGAAAAAAAAAACCAAGTCTTATATCTCTGACTATCGCTTACATAAAACTTCCTCTCTGCTGACAAGATTTTGAAACAAGGATGTTGGATTCGATAATGAGGTCATCCATAAAGCATACAGATGTAGGCTGCATATGCCTTGCATGGTGGGGGACCCCAGGCAGTATGTACATATGCAGAGTGCTAACTTTGAAATATGAAATTATTCATTAAGTGAATGGACCTCCTCATGTTTACCTTCTCACATTGGGGACCAGCTCGTGTTACGTGGAACGTTGTTATCACACAAGCTTTCCCCAAACCATTTATATCTTTCAGGACCAGCACCAATGATCTGGAAGGTCCAAGAGAAACATGGAATGCGCATGCGCACAGAGGGTGTGAGGGATGGAACCACTGTGTATGCCGTGCCTATCGGGGAAGGGGTCAAAAAGTTGGCATTTTGTGGGTGCGCACTTGTAGAGAAGGGACCTTGTAGAGCATGGCCATCACTTCAACCTCAATTCAAGCAAGGCAAGGCTCACAACATATCCTCCCCACTTCAAAGAGAAAAACAAGAAGAAGTCCACCCTGGCAGGTTAAATTATAAATATCACCAAATAAAGATTACACGAAAACAAATTTACAGCATTATCACCACTTTCAAATAAACAGTCCATTTCCACCGGGAGTAAAACTATCTCTGGTTACAGATGATGCATACTGTAGGAAACTCAGTACCAACAGCCGCTGCATGGCTGCACGTGGACTGCGATGGATGAAAAATGAACTGTAAGTTACACATTCACAACATGTGTCAGTCAATATCCGTTCTCCTGTGGTACAGGTGTTCCTCTATATCGTCTACTGGTCTATTGTTCCTGTCCGGATCATCACTACACGAAGGCTGTTAGGAGACACCTGTTGTTCGGCTATGATTGGTTGGCTTGAAAAAACATCCTGCACAAAACAACCCCCCCCCCAAAAAAAAAGAAAGAACTAAATGTTAGACTTGGGAAATACATCTGCTCTGAAGTTCTTTGAAACCTTTACAAACGATCACGGGACTGGCAGGGGGAAAATACCTGAACATTAAGTGTGTGCTATTTTACCATACAAGAAATTATATGCAGTGTGACAAAATGAAGTGTGAAGCCAGTGATCAGTTCATGAATGTAAGGTGATCATAACTGGAGTGACTTTGTCAGACTTGAATTTTGAAAATGGCCAAATTCAGTGAAGAAACTGTTCTGAGAGTGCTATTCGTGCTCTATTAATGCTGCAAGTAACTTTTCATTTCAGTTCATGGGTGGCGACTTGTGAGATGACAGCAGGGCACGGAGCACACATCTCTGTCACGTCTGTTTGAGTTTTCAGGATTTTGGAGACAACCAGAATTCAAAACTTGTCTTTTTTTGTCAAGAATGAGACGCTGCTTTCTCAAACAGAAAAAGACAAATTAATGCAGCATTGATGTTTGAACTTTGGGGATTTCCTTCAACATTGGTTCCAAGAATTTGGAAAACTGTGTCTAACATTTGCCCATTTCTGTGTTCTCCAAGTTGAACATTTAAAACTTGGAGACTTACAAAACTACTGAAATTGGGGAAGGGTGTTCATGGTTCATTTCGAAATCTCTTCAAAATCTAGTGCATTTCTTGGCATCCTCACAATTCTACACATTCACAGACTTTTTTTTCAAGATTATGTTGTGTATACAGTTGAAATAGTCTGGAACGTAAATGTAGCACCCAAATTTTTCAACTCAGTGGCCAGATTTTAAAGCTCGGACCTGGCTACTTTTTAAACATGGTAAGAGACAAGCAGAACTTAACGAGCCACTTGAGTACTTTTGAGGGTTGGAGAGCACTGGCAGTTCTAGTGGAATGTTCCATTCCACTCGGCTTCACCTCTTGGGATCAAACATTTCATCTGCCACCTCATGAAATTGTCCCTACCATTGCACTCATAAAGATTCATTATTTGTATACTAGACTGCCTTGTGCTTAGATATACACCATGTGCATATTTTATTGGACTTGGAACAGGACTCTCAGACTGGAACTCTGCTGGTGAGAATTGGTCAATCATAACAACCCGAGTCAAAAGGTAGAAATGAGCAGTCTAAATACTCCCCATGGAGAAGGGTTGATTTCATGGGCAAAACATGTTGGATACTTTATTAACACCTCCAGTACCAATATTGTTCGGGACCATCGCAAAACTCATCCGGTAACAACATCGACTTCACCCACAAAAAGCCCTGCATTTGTCCTGGACATGTGCATGGCTGTTCATATTTGGCCTCAGTGCACACAACAGGTGGGCCTGTTATAAGTTCTGCTATGACAATGTTTACTGCTAGTACAGTAGACACACAGTGTGAGTTTGAGTTTGTTTCTGCATTCAATTGGGGACGCTGAACAATAGAGGACAATAAGGTCCCCGATTGACAACTGTGTACAAAACATATGGGTGGTCTCCTAAAAAAGTTAAAGTACAGACAAAAGAGGAACAATAGGGGGTCCCCAGTTGCAGGTAAATACACACTTGGGTGAGTGCACAGCTTTGCTAAACACTCCAGTAGGGAGACATGTAAACAAAGTATCTAATTGCTCCATTGGGGAGGATTGCGGACAAGATTATTAAGATATTATATACACCTACTTTTTAGCAGGAAAACTCCACACAATTTACATGACATGTACATGTGATATCTTCTAAATGTACACGTGCTGGAAGAGAAAGGTCTGGGATCCGTCCATGATAGCTGTGCACGCAACGCCGCGCTGGGACATGTCCTAACTGTAACGCAACATAAACACCAATGCACCGACTACGGACTTTGCCAATAAACGAACGTCACTGTTTGACTTATCACTGACAATTCTTGCCAACCGCGGCGCAGAAGTTGATGCCAATGCGGGAATTTTTTAAATGCCAACTTACGCAAAGGATTTCGTTGTGCTTTTTGTGGCAATGGGATGGAGAGTAACACGCTGACTTAGGCGAAATGACAACTTATGAAAGCCGACTTGGAAATAAAAATTCTAAAGGAAATGCATTAGAGACAATCAGGACTTTCGTAAGACTGCCAACTTGAGCGATTTCCTGAGTTGTACAACGTCAACTTGGCCAGAGTTTACTGCAGTTGTAAAAAATCTACATTCATAGGACGTGATTTTTGTATCAAGGAGATATTAAATGTTATATTGGGAGTTTTGCCCTTCACGAAAACTTTATTTTTAGCACTGTATACTCAATGTTGTCTGAAAAATTCACAAGCTCACTTGTACCCCTTTCCCACTACCAAATCTCCGGGTTATCTCGGGGGTAACGGCAACTCTTAACCCCGAGACACTCCGGAGTAGCGCAAGCATTTTCATCACTCTTTTTCCACCCCGGGTAAAGTGAAAAAATTCGGCCGTTACCCTGGGGGGTTGTTAACCCTGCCAGCGACCAGGGTTAAGGATGGCAATCTCGGGGTTAACGGCCAAATCCCAGGGCTAGCACAGAAATGGGAAACCAAGTAGGGTTAAGCGTTTCCCAAGCAATCTCCGGGTTAAGACACGAGGCGTTGCGTAATCTGCGGTCAAAGGTTAAATTTATGGCTCGAAGTACTGCTGCTGCATTTCCGTATGTACTGAGATGTAGGCCTATCATTGTTAAATAATCGTTTTTGACGACCGATACAACCTCCATGTCCTCTAGCCCCATTTTGGATCTGTACAGTGCTGGCTCTTTCAGAAAATGGGCTTCATCTCTGATCAAGCTTGTTGTTTTTGTTTTTGAAGTTTTTAGCTCGTAAATAGGCCAAATGGTGCCATTGTAAGATCAAATGAGGTAAAAAAGAGCCAGAATTTAAGAGCTTTGATAATTTTCTGCAGCCAAACCACCGAACAGATTCAGAAATCATTGGACATAGCACTACAGATCTGAACCAAACTGGTCGGTTCAGATGTTCAGCTTTAATATGTGGCATAGCCATGACAACGCAAGGAATGCAGGTATAAAAGCTTGACACAACTTACGATGGCCCCGCATCACTCGATGGTTGTAAAAAAAGCATGTGGTGAGAATTCACTAATAATCAACCGAGAAGAACATGCAAGGTACGGCATTTCCACTGCATAACAATGCTAAATTCTCACTACATGTGTACATCCAATTGAGCTCACACGTGTGTATATTCAGACAATATCGTGTATGCCAATCTCCAATAGCCACGCCCTTACGCTCCATATTAGGCCAGTGATGTCATAAATAGCCATGAAAAATAAACTTTGATTGGATGCTGATCATAGTTTGACTCATGCTCAATGGAAGGCTGATTTTCACTCCAGGGCGCGGCCAGACTTTGGACGCACGGTGCCTTTCTTGTGGTGAAAGTCATAATATGCATAGGTAGCAAATAGAATTTTGCCAGATCTCTAAAAAGTGCCATTATCTGCTCAAAAACAGACTGATGAAAAATCGCCCCATTGGCCACATGGGCGCCGTCTGGGGAAAGAATGCCGACTTGATACCAAGGGTCTTCTTCAAATACATGTGTATCAAATGCCATATAGTGTGGTAGTTGAATCTGTTTCATAACAAATAACCACACAGAATCCGCTTGAAATCTAATTTGATGTTGTATCCCGTAAAGTAGGTAGCTCCTATTTGAGCGTGCTGGTATTTGCTGTTTTCACATATCCTACGACCATTTTGTTGAGTCAAGCGTGGTCTAAACACAACTGCTTTTGGCTGGCGAAACATGGTCGGAAAATATCAAACCTCTGATGGTAACTTTCCATGGAATTTTAACTCCGAAATAAACTTTGGAGATACAATTTCGAAAAAAAAAAAGTGTTGAAATCGAAATTGCTCTTGGATGGGGGAAGGAGAAGGAGATTTATTGCTTGTATTCATGTATTTTTTATAGATGGAAGTATTACTGCACGTTCGCTGCGAGCTCTTCGACATCTCAACGTGCATTGTACGTGTACGTCCATGTACATGTGTGTACATGTCCGAACCCGAACGGAACCAAAGTGCACAAAAAAATTTCTGGACCATGTCCGAACTGAAACTTGGCACTTAATACTTAAAGCATAGCTTTGATTTGAACACTCAACTCCTGCAATCAGGAATTTAGTTTGGAAATTATACCTAAGCTGAAATGAAAGTGAGTATTGGAAAATTGCCATGCGCAGTGCCGGAGCTGGTATGCCGATTATCTGTGCTACTTTGTAGAACATCTTTGTAGAAACGATCAACCAATTATATTATTATTTTGAGGGTGCATGTATGGTTAATTTTGCGCACCAAGGGCCTGACGTTTGACGTGGGAAAAGTCTGTGCAAAGCATTGTGGGACCAGCTTACGAGCTTCGATTTCCAGTCCAAAATGTTGGGCTGCGCGAGTGTCTGCTTGATGTGGGAAGGGGCACCTAATTAACCCAGGGCAAGCTTAACCCGGGTTTACTGAATCTCCGGGTTAAAGAAAGTAATGGGAACAGAACTCGGGGTTAACGAACCCCCGGGTAAGAAAAGCTTAACCCTGGGCAGAAAATCTCTGGGTTAAGCAGTTGGTAGTAGGAAAAGGGTATTGGATGGTGTAAGGTAAACCTCCAACTACAAAAAGTAAAAATCTAGTGTGCCATCTTCTGCATGTACCTGACCACAGTTAGTCGTCGTCGTCATCTGGTATAAAGATGTCGTTCTCTTCGAGGAAAGCCGCCCCTTCTTTGCTGATTGTCGCCCCCAAGTACATCAAGGGAGCCAAGATGACCAGAACCTTGGGCAAGCCAAGCTTGACGGTCGAGGGCTTGGACAGAATGGCGCCCGTCTCTGTGGTGGTTATGAAACGGGTAGTCTGGTTCTGTGGACGGGACTGTAAAATATCCAACGGGTTAAAAAAAAAAGAAAGAAAATTTATNAAAAAAAAAAAAAAAAAAAAAAAAAAAAAAAAAAAATACATCTTGAAAATTTATCAGTTAAGTTATTTGTGATTACTGTACTTCATTATATATAACAGGTTTTGCCCTTACCCAATGTATATTAAGGGCAAAACCTGTTATATATAATCAACATCTCCCCAACGCAAAAAAATACATCTTGAAAATACTGTACTTCACTTTTTTCCTGGGGCAATGGGATTCCAAGGGAGGCTAGAATCTTGGCACCAGAAATGGGCTTAGCCTAACAGTTTCCCAATATGAAGAAATGCCTCAGATCAAGCAAATGACTTTCTCGTCCTGCCCCCTTCCTTCTTACCTTTCCACCTCTTTTTTTTTGTATGGTACCTAGACTGCCTACACCACCTACACTAGAACGGAAATTTTTGAACTCATTTAAACATGTCACTATGACATCTTGTTGCATTGCAGAGTTTAATTTTGTAAAAAGAGGGCAGGGTTTTGATTTTTGGAGGATATTATGGGGGTAAAAAGATCATGGTGACCCAAACGTACACACGGAAAACAGACATGCTGACAGTGTCCAAGCTGCTTTGGAAGAACATTGCTGATTGGTTGCTTAAAGGTTCCATTAAGATGCCAATCTCTGATTGGTCTAATGGGGATTGTACTTTTGGACCCCCCTAGTCTTTTGCCATTTTAATCTTGCAAAATGGGTAAGTCCCCCAAAGAACAAAGGGCGACAATCTTTTTATTGTGCTGACCCTATTTTTGGAAATTTCAAATTGTAAATTGTGAGAAAATGTGACTTTCTTCCTGATAATCTAGCCATACAAATTGGAATCCACCATGTGTCGTGTGTTAAAACACTCCAGTTCCCCCCTCACAATTTCCCTCAAAACTCAAAACCCTACCCTTCTTTGACAACATTAATCCTACAGTTACGGAGCATGATGTCACAGTCATCTACCAAGGTGAATTAAACACTTAAAATGTAGCTCTCTCTTCTATTATTGGAACAGGGTCCCCAAATTTACAATCCCCGGTCAAAACACGGGGGTAGTCTATAGTCCCCTGTAGCCTTATCCTGAAGGGTTGCCTGTGCACTCTCAGTCTCCTTCACTAGTCCACAGGGCATGGTGGTAACAACATGGCATGGTGGTAACAA
>NW_019091416.1:3236797-3250690 GCF_001949145.1 Acanthaster planci
CATGGCATGGTGGTAACAACATGGCATGGTGGTAACAACATGGCATGGCAAAATCATACCCATGGCAACAGGTACCTCTTTCCCAACCGAGCTGCAGTGGGACACTGTGGCAAAAAGCAGTGCATCAGTTCGTCAATTTGCGTGGCTAGTTACCAGAAAATCGGGAAATCATTTGACACCCTGTGCACAAACCCTATGAGACTGGTTTGAAAAAATATAAAGTACAGTGGAACGTCGCTATACTGAACACTGCTACATCGAAAACATTCAGCTGTACCGAACATCGTCCTTGGCTCCCACTATTTTGTGCACACAACCTACCAAACATTATGTAGTTGCAAATCAACCGAGATTCACCACAGCATGCATAAGAGATCAATCCTGAGCAGTAGCTTAATGACGTTTAAGATAAACTAAGTAGTAACTTTGTGACTCAAGATTTATTAAACAACAAAAATAATTCACACATACATTTCTAGAAACCTCAAATGTGAATGCAACGGCAAAACATCACGAAAACAGCGAATCATAGTATCACAAGAGGGTGCACTTCAGTTAGACAAGAGAGGGCACTGTTCAACATGGCAACGAAACGTTCGGCAGTCAATTTCGCTATACCGAATGACCACTGTACCAACCATTTAGCGTGGACCCCGTAGTTTTGAAAGTGTGCTGGCTCTGAAAAGAGCTGGTTGGTTTGATGATTCAGGCCTGGTTTGCCTACAACAATGGTCCAGTGAGATGCTTGCATTTATGATTTACCCTGGCAAGGAGACTGGACAGCCTCAGCTCGCCCGCATGGTCATGTTTAATAGTAGCACTCCCAGAGCTGAAAACATTCTTCAAAAGCTCCTCAGAGTGGGGGACGACTTGACCCGGGGGCGATTTGACCCAGGGACGACTTGACCAGGGTTTCAATTTTGGGGGACGACTTGACTTGGGTACGACTTGACCCGTTTCCACAGTCACGACTGTCAAAATCACCAGTCCAAAGATCATCAACTTTTCGGGGTCTAATTTTTAATTTATTGACTGTAAACTAGAGGACAAATGTTTGTATAATCGCTGACTAAAATTATTTGACTTTTACCCGCTTGAAGATGACATTTCTAGGGATTTGTTGACGGAGAAACAAGAAAGTCGCTCTCCCAATTGACGCCATCTTGATCTTGTTTCTTTGGACAGGTTTCCAACTTTAACATTTATGGACGTATGCCTCAATATGTAGGCCTATGGCTATTAAAATCACGACTGGCTCCCGACTATTTTTTTATTGAGCTGCTGACATTTTCAAATTGGAGAAGAAATCACAGTGATAGAACATTCGAAATTAAAATCGTAACTTTAATACCCTGAAATGGGAATTGGAATTAATAGTATAGACAATACATGATATTTCATTTTATGGGGCAGCGCGGACAGCCGGGATTCTCGCAAAATGACAAGTACTGCGCCGGTGAAAACAGCGACCTTTGCGACGTACACGTACGGTACGCACGCACCAACCCACCAGCCAATCCGAGGATCGGGTTATGCAATCTTTTCTTTGATCAGTACGTACGCGCGCGCGCGCTCGTTGCAGTTGTTTTCACCGGCGCGGTGTGGTTGCTAACCGTATTTTTGTGAAACTACCAGGTGTCTGCGCTGCCCCATATGTAGAATATACCTTTTCTAGAAAAGGTGTCGTCCGATTACCGAAATAATTTAGTAACGTCAGGTCCGGTACTTAAGTAGGAGACCGCTGTTCGTATTGTGTTTGCTAATTTATTTATTTTTTTTACACAAGAGCGTATCAAGTCAGATAAACGCTGCCTTTCTTAAATTGTTTTGGTTTGTGCACTGGATAAAGCAAAATTTGTTAGAATCTTGTGATGATGATTTGAAATAACAGAATTCCCCTAACAATTTCCACTTAAATTCACAGACTTTAGTTGAGTGGGATTGGTGGACAAGACATTACAATAATGATTCACTCTTTACTGGAAGTAAGTGGTACTGAAATGTGTGGCAATCAACAATTTTTTCACTTTCTCAAATTACAAAAATCGTTTAATTTAATAAGGAGTTTCACCTTTTAACTTGTCCTTAGTTTCAGTGTTTTGTGACTTGATATTAAATCATTTCCTATTGTCAGTTTTAGCATTTCCCTAATATTTTTAAACAACCAGCCTGTTCGTATATATTTCTAATTTATTGTTAAATGAACTTAATTCAGCATTCAATACTGCCATGTCATTTCAATGAAACAAACCAGTATTTCCCAGACACAAAAAACACTCTACATGTCCAATTTACTTGACGCAAAATAATTCTCTACTGTTGTTCAAACTTTCAGAGGAAAGTTTTTACCCAAACTCCTGCAGTTCCCACTAAGTGGTCCAGTAACAACATTGCTTTTCTTCTAGATTTTATTCTCCCATTCTCTACCCCAAGTTTTGGATTGTCTGATTTGAGGTCACGTCATTATGTCACTGCCACTTCTCATGAAATACCATGCCACAAATCCAAAGCTTGTTCACCTCAAAAAATGAAACACAAACCTACAAACCTGCTGCCATAGATAAAGGGCCCATGTAATCATTTACTTTGCAAATTAAGAGCATTTGAAGTCTTCTGATACCCTTTTTACATGCTTGGCAGTGACAGTGTTGAAAAAATCTGCAGCTATAATGCATAAAATGCACTTCCCCTGAAAGTCTGCATGGCGTCTTTAATCCAGGTCTTGTAAATGCTCCTGTGTCCATTAAATTTTGCTGTGCCATTCTAAGGACACTTTTCTAAAAAACCTCGGTGTTATAGCCATATATTTCTGCACTAAATTTTGCAAGAACTTTTGGCATTTCCATTTTGCAGTCATGAATTCTGTTTACTTCAGTGATTGTCCCAGTTCCTGAGAGTGAATTTATGGTTCACAATTTCAACAGGAAAACAATAAAAGTGAACACTGTCCTATATTTAAATGACATAACAGCAAGCCTAATTTGTCATAAAAAGCAGGAAAATGTAGTTGTTTGAAAATGAAAGTGCTCTTTGAGAGTGAAAGAAAAAACAAATGTTGCACAGTTAAGACATTTGAGTAGAAAGTGACGCAAAACATGATCCCAAGGAAAATTGACATTATGGGAAGCTTCGACTTCGTTTTTAAACAAGTAACATCAAAATACACTGTCCAACACATCTATTGCACTGCAAAAACCACAAAAAGAAGACAACATGACCAACATTTTTCATATAAAATAACCTTTATTCTACTGTACAATTTCAATTGTTACTATTGAAATACAAAACTTATTTGTGACTTATACAGCATTCAGCAGGCATACACTGGCCATTTGTCTGCTTTTTCGTATTGCGCTACAAAATTTGAGTCATTATTTTCAAAATATGTATTTCGTTATGGCAAGGGAAAATGCAGAACGCTGTGCCTTTAGTTCTTACTCTGTAAACTTAATGTATCTGCTTCAGTATTTAAAAACTCCCATCATTATGACCTTATTGGCCCCAAGCAGGACCGAGAGAGGGAGCAATTTTCATAGCAATGGAAGCTCCTTTGGTGGGAACTGCGGAGCACTTCACTGGTTCACAAATGACTACATGTATGAAGTGCAAGTGTCACTACCATCAAAATGAACACGCCCCACCAACATGGCTCTTTGGGGGATAATGGCCAGACATATCCAAAGAACACCAGCTCTCTGATAAATACAAGCTTGAAGTTAAAAGCTCTAAAACATAGGAGAATGAACATTATTAAAAGGGCCAAATTCTTGTCCATTAGGATGTTTCACATTGTATCTGTTGCCAAGGCAACATGTATAAATGTACTGCTGATCAATCATAAGACTTGACTCAGGTCTGTCACCAAAATTTACTATTACAGTAACAAATCCACCATACAAACAGCTTTTATCATCCAAAAAGAGTCTGCTCACCCCCTCAAAAAGACTTGAATCACATCTGGTCAAAAGCTCACCAGGTGTGTTCACTATTATCAGCTGTGTCTTCATGTGATTTGGTGACTTCACTTTTTTAGTCACAACTCAGTTATTATACATACAAGACACAACTGATGTCTAACAGTGACAGATTTTTAAAAAAAAATAATAAATAAAACATTTTAACCACTTCATGACGGGGCATTTTTCAATGTTGAGGATGCTGGGCCGGCATAATTACCTTTTTTTTCCGTTTTTCAAAATTTTTCAAAAATTCATCATTTCATTTAACGGACGTTTATACCTGCACGAAGTAGTCTTTAGGCACCACTCTAAGTTGGCAGGTGACCTTCATTGACGCCCGAGTATTTCAGCCAGGCCTGCAGCCTTGTAAAAAGAGCCCAGATTGTGCAGTGTTATGTAACTTTCTTTTGTTCACGAACCTGGCTCAGTGCACTGCTGACCTGTTTTGAATAGGGGCCAGATTAGCATGCAGCGGTGCTGTGTGGCTCATCCCTGCAGTGGTGGAGAGCTTTTGTCCCCAGTGGTAATCCGCTTGCTCTAAATGCCCCAAACCCTGGTATACGGCTTCAAAACGAGGCTGGATTATCACCACTTTTGAGAGTGAAAAATGTTGATAATGCCCAGCAGTCTGGTCTTTTGTTCAGAGTATGGTCTTTTGTTACAGGGCCCTGTTTCCTTAAGCATACGTCTCCGATTCCGGAGTCCCCAGCAGGAAGTGGTTAATATTCTAGTCTAACTGAAGGATACATGTACTTTTTAGCTGCATGTACATCTTTGCTCTACTCGTGCTCACAATGTACCAGCCACTCTCTTGTAAAGACATCGGTTTGTGTACATTCAATTGAAAATTGAGTAGGCAGCAAATCATTGCACACAGGCGATGCACCCTTCAAAGATTCTCCCAAGCAGGCCATCAAGGGCCACTGACATTTTGTGATCCCAGACATGCCCACCAATCTACGCAGACTTACTCCTTTTTTCAACACTCTACCTTTGACGATGACGTGTAGAGGGAAGGAGTGGCTGTGCATTTTAAAGGACCATCGCAAAAAGTCTGCAGTGGAACGCTGTTCCAACAAGGTCCTTGGGACTTCACAAACTACCTTGTTATAACAGTTACCTTGTATTATCAGTCATGGAAAACAAAGACTTGGGACCTCAAATTGTCTTTGTTAGAAATATGGCCTTGTGTTCAACTGTACATGCATTTTAAGATTTTCCTTTAAAGAAATCCCATGCTATGTCTGTCGTACACAAAAGTCTCATTGGTGTATCAGATATCAAACCTTGTTTCCAAGGAGTCAATGTCTGTGACATGCCACACAAGCTGTGGATTGAAATCTGTACATGCTGTGATCAGAAACACTTTTGAGCATTTCATAAACACCTGAAGGCAAAACACACAGTGAAGACAAACTGCTGTTGAAAACATTCTGTTCAAAATTGTGAATGGTGTTAAAATTCTACAACTCAGTCTAGGTATTGAGTCAGTCAGCATGTAGCCATTCTAGTGCAACACAAGGCATTTGATGGTCAGCTAATCGCAAAATGCCACTCTCGGTATGGATGTAAATGCCATGTGGTCCTTTCAGTAGCATTTCTGTGTTTTACCCAAAATGTATTTATGAACATTCTTATCGCTCATGACACAAATTGATAGTAATTAAAAATAGAAATAGCATATTATAAATTCTAAAATTATGAATTTTACAAATTATTATTAATAAATAAAACAAAGTATAGGGGGACTATTCTCAGTAATGATACGTTTTTGTCCTTACTGAATCACCTCGTTAGCCATTCTAGGCAGGGTCAACATACATGTGCACACTAAGTTTGTCAGACCTAAGGGTCATGCATTGGGCATATGGGTCAGAGGCCAAAGTTTCTGTTTCTAAAGAATTTTTGAAAATGCTGCTTGAGTTTCACTGACAAAAGATAAAACTGCACCACATTGTAAGCTCTTTTGCGACGTCTTGTTTGTCACTTCATGACACTGACAACTCCTCATGTTCAAGTTTCATTTATGTACAGTGTACATGGCTCTCAATAAGCATGCTAGATTAGCAGTGCAGTTTTTGTGTTGAGAGAATTACATTATGGAATAAACACCCAAGTCTACAAGAAAAGTGATGTACAATCAAATTTGAAGAACTGCACAACTTTTTGCACAAGTAATTTTTTTTCCTCCACGAATAGGGATTCTGGGCACCAACTGTATGATGGTAACATTCCGTAAAACTATAGACATAGAAATATAAAACAGAATATCATCAACAAAGATATGATGCAACCAATGCACAATCTTTCTAAAATATTTCTGACGGGATTGGGTTTTTTTGAGTAATGTTTGCATGCCTTCTGTCTACTGGTCCGAATTCAGATAGTTGATTGCAAACTTTAAGGAATTCTATTCAAAACTTGTATTCTAAACTAATTGCTTCTCTCACTCTTAAAACATATCGTAGGCTTTTGGCACTGCAATGCTAACTCCCACTTGAATGCTATTCAATTTCGTGAATTACTTTTGTGCACATTAAAATCTCCATATCTTTCATAAATAATCTCAAAGCACTCACCACTGCAGGCCCGGAAACTGTGCCGTGGGTGCAAAATGTATCCAAAATATATATAAACTGTACAAATAATACAAACTTGGTGGTGTCTTGCCGACCTCACCGGAACACGTAGATTGGCACGCTGTGCTCGGTGACATGAGTCAGGTTGAGTGACTGGTACCTAGAAAACATAGCAAGAGACCAGGTGTATGGCAATCTTCATATGAGCATGTTGAACTGTCCCTTCTTGGGGGGGGGTGGGGGGGAAGGTTGGAAGAAAATACACAAAAAATCCAGAAAAGGAGTTCCGATAACAACATCAATTTAAAAAGGTGACTTTTCAGGACTTTCTGTTTTAATGACAAGGTTTGCTCATGTGGCGGACAAGGGACTGGAAAAACAAGAGTTTTCAACCTGAACGATTAAACCGATGAAAATTCAATAGTATGAGGTCAGATAAACTGAAATCTGGTAAAATTCTGAAATACTGCACAGTGCTCCTATGAGCTCATTGTATATGTAGTCCCTGTGATCGTACCTGACCCAAATCTAAGGAAATCTCCTAAGCCTTCTCCGAACAGTGATAATGAAAAGCTCTGATATCATCAAACATCACTGCAGCTGTGTTTATGCATGGGTGCACACATTAGCCCTAGCCTGTCTGAATTAACTGGCTACAACTGGTAATAACACACTGTACATGTGTGTCCATCAGCACTGGCTGCAGCCACAAGGTCACTGGCCCCCATAGGCACTCGGGTTACTTCCAGCCGCGGCAGAGGAAATCGGACTCGGCCCTTCAAAGGTTGGGGGCTTTTTAGATACTCACCATTCAGAGCTTCGGTGGTAATAGTACCCTTCAATTTGTGATGTGGATTTCTGGAAGCAGATGTAGTAGAAGCCGGCAAACGATGCACCGTCGATGTCCTTGATGGTGTGGTCTGGCACCAGGAAGCGTTCCTAGAAGACAGACGAAAAAACATGATTTGTGATTTTAGTTATGTCTTAATTTTTACAAAAAAGACATGGCCATCGCATTGATTTCACTGAAACACAATGTGGAGCATACAAAAAAAAATTGAATAAGAAAAATACCAAAATTTTCCCTATATTTCTACACTTTTCACATCGTGTCAGACTTACATTTTTACAAATGTTTACTAATCCCATCAGGATAGACAACCTCGTTCAACAGTCCATGCCTGACACTGGATGCTGCTGGTCTGAGGGTATGTTCAGAAAAGGTGCCAAATAGTGGTTGATCCGAAAATATTAGGTTACCCCTTGGATTGAAGGCTCTAATCCACCCAAGGTGGCATAAGTGATGCTACCACGTTGGTGCAATTTACTTGGACTCCCAAAAATTGGTGCATTAGCATAAGTTGGGCCAGAGATAATGATCTACCCCACGGCGACGAGCCGTGAAATAACATCAGGACAAAACTGACCTTACATGTACTTCTGGGCATAGTTTATTCAATCTGTCTCGACGCTTCGTGCATGTAACGTATTGGGTGGAGACAAATGCACATCATTTCATATGAACTAAAAATGCTGCTGAATGATTCAAGTTTTTTAAATTGTCTGTGAAAACGTTTTAACTTACACAATGAATAAAATACCATGCAAAATAAGTTGAGTAAAATATCTGCATATGAACGAAATCCGAGTGGAGACATAACTATTTTATACTTACCCGCGGAATGCCTTGTTTCTAAATTACAGTTCTTGATATGAAATCCCCTTTTCGCAAGGATAACTATGCATGCGCTTGTTGCTACCTAGACTGTTTTCAAGGCAAATAGAATTGCAGGGGATTTTGGTTTAAGCAAGTGCGTACAGCGGTAGCAGTTCTTCAGACTTGCACAAAGACTATTTTAAAAATGTCTCATCACTTCCTTGCTGACTTGACTCTTTAGCTTTGCGCTAAACGTTGTAGCCTCATGCTGTAATAATGTATTGTATGTTGACAGACACTAAAGTGAACTATGGTACATGGTATGCATGGTCTGTACGGACGTGCCATCTTGAATAAGCACGCGCTCGAGCACCATAGACCGGGAGAAAACAATTTTCTCCAGGTCTATGATACAACAGCCAACCTTTCTGCTGGTTATGTACATCGACGCACGAAGGAATAAGAGGTATTCTGATGCTTCATTTTTCCCACCAGTGCGCTTTCCGTAACCGGAACTACTGCAAGATCTGAAGATGGGTGGACATTGTGTAACCGCAGTGGGTCAACTTGAGCCACTTTTTGGTGTGTTACGCCGGGTGTTGCTGGCGTAACTTCCTTATCTGAATGACAGCATAGTTTGGATTACACACTTCTTATCTAAGCTCAGCCTAAATTCAATGAAATTCGGATCAACTCTTTCCAAGTCTGAACGTACCCTGAGCAGAGTCGGCAAGGAACAAAATTCCCATGTCTATCACGTTTGTGTTAAATTTCACACCTTTATAAAAAGCAGCTTTGGAATTCCCTCTGATTTCATAAGAGCTTTTCTGGCCTTTATTTGGTTTAAAGTTGGGTGCATGGTTGCTTTGCATGCAGCAGCTCTCATGAGGTTATTTTGGTTTTCACGAGGTTATTTTGTTATGTACAAAAAGAGGTACTTTACATCGGGAAGATGTTTATATTTTGATAATGGGTTTCCCTTACAATGACATGCATGTACATGTATTTTTATAACACTGTATACTCTATGTTTGTCTGAGAGCTAGCAAAAAATGTTGCTTGTTATAGTTCACCAACAACGAATGAACAAAAGGTCCATCTATGCATACCTCTATGGAAAAGTGCGCACCTTCAAGATGGCTGCCAAGCAAAGCGTCTATTCACCCATGCTCTGTAGGTGCATGCAAAGAGCACACTGAATCCAGCCCAACCAATTTCTGTGGATGTTATGTACTTACTTTCCACCTCATGAAGACATAGTCTGTATTGTTCAGGGCTTCATAGTCAAATGTGTCCTGGTTAAATGTTTTGGCATACTGGTAGAAGGATAAAAACTGACCCTGGAGAAAGAAGCAAAATCAAAACTTTGAGAAATACCTCTAACTGTAAGCGGTCCATTTGTTTTACAGTTCTTGGTAATGATAAATTTTCTTCCAAAAGTGCTTTCCAAGGTAATAATACCCGTAATCATAGTTCTGATAAATAACTGAAAATGAACTAGCTAAGAATGAGTTCAGTTTTCTAACTCAAAATGATGGTGCAATCTCCACACATAATTTCTCTTAGAGAAGCTAAAAATAAATGAGGGCAAGAACTTTCTATCTGATTGTGGGGACTGCAAACAATCACTTGTTCATTTGGTCGGCAGTGACTTGGCTGCAATGCATTCATTTCATAGTTGTTTGCAAACCAGCAAAGAGCAGTTTCCACTGCTAGGAAAATTGCGCCCTCCCTTGGTCCTGCTTGGGGCCCGTAGTTAACCACAGTTTGACTTATCTGTATTGAACACATGCTAGTCTTGTTGACTAATAAAGTAACTGGCATTGTTCCAGAACGGCTGCCCAGCAGGCTTTACATTTGGGAGCCAGGACCATGGGATCTTTCACATTAGTAAAGACATTTGACTGTAATTTAACTGGGAATAGTTGCTCTTAGAATCGGTAAACAGGCACAAGGCATGCAAAAAAACAAAAATCACTGGTCCACAAATGTGGTGCCTCTTTGAAATTGTTAAAGACTGATGTATGGCTACAGTACATCAGTCCTGATTTGAAGAGTGCGATGGCATCCGCATGTTATCACCTATCTGAAACTTCTTGCAAGCAACAACATGCCTTAGGGCCTCCGTAAGGCATGCCTCAATACAAAAATATTCTAGCGCAATCATACTTAATAGTGTACAATCACATCTTAGAAAAAACCCAGGTGACTGATGTTTCATTCAAGCCACCTTACCCAATGCTTTCTGTCCACCTCCTCATCTGCGTCCCACTTCCTCGTGAGGAAGGGGTGTTTCTCACTGATGATCTCCCCTTCAAAGAAGGTGACCAGCTCCGGGTATTCATTGGTCAGACCGCTGATCTTCAGGTAGCCGCACAGGTAGCTGTTCTCTTCATCCACATTCTGGGGAAGAAAAAAAAGTAGATTCTTCAAATATCGTTTAGTAAAAATTAACCATGATGGCCTCTGACTCTCGCGGGGGCAGGTGTAGGCCAAGCGTCTGACCAGTGACCAATTCGCAAATAATGCGTGTATGGAATTGCATATCTGAATAGTGTGATTCCTCCTTGTTTACTGGCATGACTGCCGCCCGGTAAGGGTGTTCATTACCTTTAGCACCCTGTTCCGTTAATTAGTAAACAAAGTCTACTTTCTCAAATGAACATTTGTTGAGGAACCATTGGTCAATCCTGATAGGCCTAATTTAGGTAAATTTTGACAATATTTAATAAGAAAACCACAAATTTATAACCCGAGCCGAGTTTGGCAAAAGACAACTGTTTTGTTGAATCACGCTATTTCGTTTCTCGTCTGGTTACCCGACTCAGGCATTCTTCAAAACGAATTTTCATCCAGGTCAAGGAAACAGACTACATTCGCTAATTTGTCGTCATTCACAGCTTTTTGGGCATACCCCCAGAACTGTATCCGCTCCACAAACGGACGCTGCCATTTACACCAAAAATTCCCTCAAAAACCAAAGGTCCAGGTCTCTTTTCTTTCTGATATGAAGAAAGATATGACATAACCAACATGGCCAACAACTTTAACTTATTTAGATAGGCGTAAGTCTTTTCAAACATGTCAAAAAAAGTAGAAATTGTTCCTTTATTAAATTATAGGAACAGGGCGCTAATAAAACACCCGGGTAAGGGCCTGTGCTGCACTGCCGAATTTTTACCTGTAGTTCAACCTCAACGACGTATGAACTTCCCTTGCTCTTCTGGTAGCCTTCAAATTTGGAACCACTGTACAAAAGGGTCCGTGCAACACCCTGTTGTTTACTACTTTTCGGGGGAGGAGGATAAATAATCCCTGGCATTTTTGAGTCAAAGTTTTTATTATTTTAATAGGAATATGAGACGCGATCCGACGTGACACTTCTGTCAGTACGAGCCCCTCTTCCGTAATTACGAAATGAAGACAACGTGCATGCAGTACGTACAGTAGTCAGTACGTCATGTATGTACAGTACGGTCTCATTTGCCCCAAAACCAATATGGCAGCGCCCATGAGTGACAGCTCCGTGCTCTTAACGATAGATGTTATTGGTCAAATCCATGAACATGCTGCGATATGGACCATTCATTGTCCTCAACATACTGACAAGTGACATGGGCATAATTATGACCTTTCTTAATAACCAGCGCCCTCTACATATAACGTACATGTACATGCGCGAACATGCAAGTACTGCTGATATCTATGGCCGTTTTCCAATACTCAACTCCGTCTCCGCGGCGGCTTTGTGTAGGAAACCAATCCCCGATTGTGGGCCTGAAGCGTTTAACTTAAATTGAAATACTGTAATGTTTGGCTCTTTTGCATCTTACTTGGTCTTTTGTGGCACTATCAGACTTATTATTGCGCTTACAACCTCAAAGTCAGGAAGTACAAAACTGTTGTAGCCTCAAAGGGAGCTCAAGTCGAGTATTGGAAAAAAGCAGGCGCGCACACAGAAAGTAGACTGATTACCGTCCCGTGCGCAGATTCCAGACGTCTTACAGATGTCCTCCGAAAGTAAGACATGGTAGGACGGAGACTGGCAGGATCCTGCTGCGCTGGGTCACGGTGTACGTAAAAGAGGACTCGGAAACGATGCCCACTCAAATCAAGGAGGAGCTGATAGCATAATTTTGCTTATTTTTCTTCGTTACAGAAAATAACTTCACTATAAGTGGTTTATTTATCTAAAATCTAACACAATAACCACCGAGTTGAAATAAATTGACATACCGGGGTGAAATTTATCGATGATAATCATTAAAAATTAAATTACCACCTGTGATCACCAGAGGTTTAGCAAGGATACGTAGTTGCGTTTTAGTAGCCTTCCCGTTGACACATATTCAAGTTCACGTTAAAATAGGCCTATTGCTGCTGGTCTGACCGTGAAACTAGTTTTATATTCAGGATCCAAATCAGGGCTAAGTACTGGTCCTTCAGTGCATGCAACAAGGTCGTATCTCGTGGAAAAAACAAATGCGAGCTATGACCTTTGTTACACTGTCCCGACGGGATTATAATAGGGATGGAAACCACTGAGTCCACATGGAAAGTTCAAGTGACCCCTGATGTTCGCTTTCGGGACCCTTGGATAGGGAAAAGAACGTGCCAAAACTTTATAGACTTTGTAATTCTTTTTTGTTCCGTAGGCCTAACTTCTTAAAACTCAAGTCCTTGAAAGGCCTTTTGTAAAATATTTGCTCGTATAATTATCAATTTATAGAAACTGAAGAATTATTTGACATTAAAGAGAAATATCATGCCAAAGATTGACCTGTCACTTCCGAAACTAAAATAGATAAAGAAAAGAACAATTCGCTCGTCGCCCAGCGCTTTAAGGGCTGATGGCCTTGCCCAGATTTTAGTGAAGGAAATACGTCACACAGAGTCACAGCTAACGACGGGCAGAGCATTGTGGGTACATTTCTGCCAGGCGCGCGAGCTCGCTGAAATAAAACTCTGTATAATGAAGACAGTTATATTTTGACTCTCTTTATTTGCCCTTCTTCCTTCCTTTGGCGTTTAAACTAATAAATTAAGCGGACCTTCTTAATAGATGGCCAGTCATGACATTTGTATAATGATCGGTTTTACGTTCCACCGTCTTGCTCTGTGCATGCCATCACCTTTCCCTATTGTACACCGTGTTCCTCTGTAATTCGGTTCAATCAACAATAACGTGTGGATGGCTAACTGCCATGTAGTGTGCCAAAAAGGTATTGCAACATAATGGGTTTTCTGGTTGACAGTTTCACATTTTTACCAGCCAGAGAGATATTGCATTTCTGGTAATAACGATGATAATAATAACAACAATAATAATTACCAGAAACAGTATCTTAGAGAGAGATATTCCAACAGAATTGCGCACAAAACATTCCAAACTTTGGTGACTCCGACACAACTTTTTTTCTTAAACCCCATTCTGAATGCAAAAGAGTGAAAAATGCCCTCTCAAAAAGTGATTCCTTCATAAAAACCATTTCTTCAGAATAAAAAACACACTGAAGCGAGTAAAAAAAGGCCTTCTAAACACCGTTAAACCACTCCAAAAGAGTGAAAACCCCACTTTTACGTGGAGCCATAAGGGACAGTTTGAAAACAGTACACATCAAAGTATTCCAGGCTACGATCAGTGGTCTATTTTGAGAGTACAGCAATTATCCATTTGTCAGAGTCAGAGCCTCGTCTG
>NW_019091416.1:3261045-3275610 GCF_001949145.1 Acanthaster planci
CCTGAGAGCCATGGATTTGGAAATTGAAGAAATATGGCACTGGACCTCCGGCCAGAATGTCAAAATGACTACTCTCCTGTTTGTGAAAATCATTCACTTCAGGGGAGATGTAGTTGAGTGAGAATTTCTCCATAAAGTCACCAGTTAGGCCACTAAAAAATGCAAGGGAAATGAAAGACGACATGTTGATCGCCATATTTCTGTGTAGCCTCAACACCCGTGAGAGGTATCTGGGTATTTCAAACAGAATTTTGAAGCATGAGGATTTATCACTGGCATCGGTGGGAAGCAGTGGGATGGTCTGGCACACTTTGACCTTTGCTACATATGCATAACATAACCATATGATCATATTGATATGAATAGGAATGAGGTGTAGGGTTGAAAGTATATGGCACAAGATGACCTAGGGACGAATAGGAATAGCCACGGAGATCCCCTCCTTCCTCCATGGAATAGCATAGGGTCAGAAAGTGTGGTACAAGATGACCTTGTGTATGTGATAAAATATGAATAATGCATATCATAAGGTAAATATTTTTGGTATGGCCATGGCCATTATGGCCATCTTATGAAATGATGGCCATGAGACGACGGTGTGACGATTATGGTGTGTGATTGCACACTGACCGGCCCCCAAGGAGGTCCTGAAGTAATTAAGGTGCAGGAAGCGATAATCCCTAGAGCGTATAGTAACTCGCCACAGGGATATTAACTCAAAATGATTTTTTGCTTGTGCCATGATGGCGAGCAAATGATCATGCTGTTGGCTACGCAATTCCTGATAGTCATTTGAAATAGAAATATATCACAATGTTTGTGAGCCATGGGTAAATAATTATCTTGAAAAGAAAATTAAAACCGGAACAGATAAACATATCTTTTGAGTTTAGTGCAAAATTTGTATCACTTTTTTGAAAATTCCCAACTCCTGCAGCATTCTACTTCCGTTCAAGTTTCGGCTAATTAGACATAGATACATGTATAGACGTTCTGTACAAATGACCACCTCTGTACGGCTTTCGTTTTTATCATCTCCTTTGGTCATTTAAGTACAGACCCTGCATATGTAACGTGTACCAAAATATACATGTATGCTGAAGCACTCTAAGGGATGTGAAATAGATTGCATTAGTGAGAGTAGCTTTTAAACTTACAATTGATGGAATGCCAACATGATTTTTCCTCACTAAAAATGCTTTTCGATCTGCACACAAGACACAATGTGCCGAAACTATAACGAATTCGAATGCTGCATTTTGTGTTTGTGACGCACGCGAAAATCAAATTGAAGTGATCTGCTGTTACCGATTCTTGTTGAAAATGAGCAAAAAGAAACGACAAAACTAATTTATAAATCAAAGAAAATGCCCTCTACTTACTTCTTTCAGATCTTCGTAGTAAACGAACAGAAGGTTTTTCTGATGTCGTCTTTCCCAATAAGTCCGGGCAATACCCGACCACTCAGAGGTACCTGATATTTTGTTGAAACCACAAATTAATTATTTTACCGGACGGATCTTCAGTGTTTTCTCTTCCATCAAGCTCGAACTTGTCTTCTTAAGTTACACTGTCCGTACGTACAGGAAATGATTTACACATCATTTCTTTTTGATTGAAGGACAAACTTTTCCCGTAATTGAAAAAAAAAATGATTGTGAATTGCAAGGTGGAAATCAATTTCAGTCATCAAAGATAATACAAAACGAAAAATAATAAGGTCGTGTCTGCAGCTTAAGCTTAGGCACGATTCTACAGTAGTGGCTTCAGTCAGTTCCCACGGAGTGTAACTCCCAGCGGCGGCCAAGTGTTTGAGACACGGCCTAATGTCGATCGACCATTAAAAATAGATTATGACGCACTTGCTCGGATGCCCTTTTTTATTTTTAGGCCTGCTCGTGCACGTTCGATAGTTTTTAAACAGTCCTACCTCGTCCCCAGCATTTACTTTATTTTAAGTTTAGCTTCCAATAACTCTTGGAAAGAAACCCTTTTTCATGTATCCTGATTTGATAAAACAACAGCGAGGAAACGAATCTTGTCGTGTATCTGTTGTTTATCATTTCAACATGTATACTTGTTTTGAAGTTTGCGATACATCCACCTTCCCCTTTAAACAATGTATTCTTCACCATTTTGATTACACATGTAATTACAAATGTATAATAAAAATTGTGTAGAGGAGATTGTTTGAAAGTAGGAATCTCCATTTCGACTATACCGCGCTGAATGGACAAACCTTCTGCCACGGCGCGGCGCATATCTTAGCGTATAATCGGAGACTTCAATAATTTATCGTAACGACAGGGAAAGAATGCATTAGCAATGCCGGATAAGCTATTGGGCACACCTAAACAACCTACACCCACTGCTGTCTTGAGTCAATCACGAGTCCTTCACAGGTCCGATCATAAATAAGACAATGACAAGAATTCTTCTGTCACAACTCATTTAAATAGTTTGTGAATTGGCTTCAAACTGAATGCGTTGTGATGGACTTACAGGAACTTGTGATGGACTCGAATAAAACACAGCCTACATCTAGTACGACCCAGGAGATAAAGCAACTTTCTTTCAACAAGTTGGCAAACGAATACACTCCTCGATCTCGCAATAACAATAGCCGCAGCCACCATCGCCCATTGTCTGAAGTTGTCTCCATCTTCATCCAGGGAAACTAACGTTAGTTCCAGCAAAAAAGAAGTAAAAAGTCCGTGCGAATAAAACACACATATTGCAGGACTTGAAATTGTACAAACGTTTCTAAGGTGTTAGATACATGTATACCGGTTTATTTTTACACGAAGGGTGACCAAGCCATGACTTGACAGCACCACCTATTTACTGCCGAAAAAGGCTCTCGAAAATGGTGAAGCGACGATGCGAAGTTGCGACTATGCAACAATGCGACCATGCGACGATCTGCCGTTGTAAACGGTATAGAATTTTACGAGGCAGACGAAACAGGTGGATAGAGAAACAGCAGAAAGCTCAGATATGATGGCGTGCAAAGTTAACATTTAACCCGACAGATATCTTTCTTCCTAATAGGGACTTATATAGGAATAGAGATATCTCAATTCTAATAAAGATATCTTTATTGTACGTCCTGTTTTAATAAAAACAGGGTCAACGGAAAGGTCAATGTAAAGTCACGCACAAAGTTTCACTAAGCCTCAAGATAATAGATTTTTAAACAGAAAACGTTGAGGGCGACCTGCTGACCTCAAAAGCAGGAATTTAATAATAATAATAATATATTAAATTTCTTGTGTGCCCTCTCCATCCGGGAATGTTCGAAGGCGCATTTACATAGTCACATAAAAATTACAATAAGATTTCATTACAATTACAGTTAAGCACAATATTATAAAAAGTCTAAAAGATATAAGAAAAATAGGACTAGGCAAATAAGTGAGTTCACACAGTACACATGAAAGCTTAAAATCACACAGCAAACAAAATAATGGACCAGGGCACATTCCAATAAAGAGAACCCTTCAACTGGGCACAGAAAAAAAACTAAATAAACTCAAAATAGACACCAGCAGAAAACACAATTAAAAATAAACAAGGGGTAAAACCGAGTCTTTTAAGACCCAAATGCCTCTTTGAAAAAATGGGTCTTCAGTTGTTTTTTGATATTACCCAACGATTCAACCGCCCGTAGTACAGGCGGTAGCGCATTCCACAACTTTGGGGGCAGCTGAAGCAAAAGCACGGCCACCAAAAGAAAGCATTCTACCCCTAGGATACTCAAGTAATATTTCACCTGTTGACCTCAACCTATAACGATGTTGGTTTCTAACAGTAAAAAGGTCACACAGATAATCAGGTGCTGAGGAGTGAATACACTTAAAAACGAGCAGTAAAATGTTAAACATGACACGAAATTTGACTGGCAACCAGTGCAAATAGCGGTAATGGGACAACTTCTATTTACATTTGCAAACCAGTCTTGCCGCAGCATTTTTAACTCTTTGTAATGAAGCAAGTTTGGTGAGTGGCTAATCTGCAGAACAATAGTTCGCTGAAGATAACGAAGATCATTCAAGAAAGGAAATGTAAAAAGAAATAAAAAAAATAACGTTACAATTAAGATATAATACAAATTTATTTCCAAAAAGTGAGAAAACTGGGAAAAAAATCAAAAATGAAATGGAGGAGTATAGAGAGAAATGAATAACCAATAAGGTATCAAAATGAAAATGAAAGGAATGTTTCACTTCCAATGAAAATTTGCAAACGTCTTCAAAAATGAAAAACATCAGTGTGGTAAATCGAAAAATTCAGAAAACAACCTGTGAACCGTTTACGGGGTGTGTACGACAAGTGTTTCTCACTGCGCTTGACGTCACAACGAATGGTTCACTTGAGCCTATCCTAGTGATACAAAGCCCTTGCCCTCCAACTCATAACCTATGGTGTACTATTTACGACAAACATTTCTCTCTCTCTCTCTAGCCTCCCTCCAGGCGATGCAACCAGACGACGCGACGGCACCACGGCTCCCTAGCCTGGTGCCGTCGGCTCGAACCGTCGCCTTCTTGCCATTTCGTTTGTACACACACGACACGTCGCGTCATGCGTCGCGTGGTGCCATCGCCCGTCGCGTTGTGCTGTCTTAAGTCCTTTCCTTGTTGCCTTTTTTTCTGCATGAACGTCGCCCCTTCCTTCGTCCGTTGCGTCGTGCTGTCGTGCGTCGCGTCGTGCGTCGTGTCGTGAATCGCGTCGCCTGAAGCACGACGCGACGCACGAGGCGACGCGAAAAATGATAAAAGAGCAAAAGAAAATCCGAATATGTAGGAACTGCTCTCTCAAAATAAGTGGAAACCGCAAGCTCAGAATTCATCACTCCTTAATTTTCCAGCCAATGGTTTCTTTTGTTTTCTCTCATTTCCGTCCATCACGCTTACAAAATACATGCCCTGAGCCGAAGGCGCAGATTTTTTTGGGGGGGGGAGGGGGAATTGTTTCATCCATTCATCAAATTGAATTAGTTTTTGTCATATTTTATCGAAAAAAAAGAAAACGAGCAAAAAAGAAAATCTGCGTATGTAGGTGCTCTCACATAATAAGTGTATGCCCAGAATTCGTCACTTTTTAATTTACCCGGCTGATCCTTGTTCGAATATCCGTCCAATTTCTTTTTCAGACCGTTGATGAAGTTCCCAGTCGTGGTAGATTTGTAACCTTATAAATATTTCTCTGTGGTCCATGTCAGCAGTTTCCAAGTAGTTCTCCCACTCCTCCAGACAATTTGTCTACAATTGTACGACCGCGAGTTTGACCACAGGTTTAGGTAGTTATCACCCAGCCTGCTCTATACTATTACCCTCAGAATATTCCGTCTTCCTTCAGTTCAGTCTTCCTCGTCAACTTCATCAGCATTACACTTTCAGTGATATCAGTCCGTGTTTCTTAATAAAACACTGTAGATCCTACTACTATTTTGACGGTGTCTTTTCTTCCTCTCTGTTTGGCCTTGCGCTTAATTTCTCATCAGATCCGCATTTTACATTTTTGCAAGCACGTAATAATGATTGATGTATTGTATCTTAGAGTGGATTTACAATAATTATTAGAAAAATTAGATTTAGATCAGGAAAAGCTAAAACATTGTTGTGGCTGACGTTAATGTTATATGTTTCCTGAAGACAATACTGATTATACTGAAGCTCTTTCTGATTACATTTGATTTAAAAAAAAAAGGAAAAGATTTTTCTTCAACAACTCACTCTTAATGAAAATACAAAGTTAGAAAGAATCCACGAAAAAGAACAACAGAATTACGGCCTGGTACCTATGGTATGTACTGTGCAAGCACGAGCCGGGAGAAGGAAATGAAAGAAAACAGTAAAGGTGCCCTCTATAAACACCATGAAGCAAAGGGCGACAGCACACGACGCGTCACGTCGTGCGTCGCGTCGTGCTTCAGGCGACGCGATGCACGACAGCACGACGCGACGGGCGACGGAAGGGGCGACGTTTAGGCGGCAAAAAATGCAACATGGAAAGGACTTAAGACAGCACAACGCGACGGGCGACGGCACGACGCGACGCACGACGCGACGCGTCTTGTGTGTACAAACGTAATGGCAAGAAGGCGACGGTGCAAACCGACGGCACGACGCAAGGGAGCCGTCGTGCCGTCGCGTCGTGTAGTTGCGTCGCCTGGAGGGAGGCTAAAGAGAGAGAGAAATGTGTGTCGTAAATAGTACACCATAATAACCTCTATTCAACTGCAATTTCCGTGTCATCAAGTCAGTTCTGGTCTACCAGTTTTTAAAGAGAACGTCCAGTAAAATGTATGTCTTAAACAAAGAATAACCGACACTTCTCTGAATAGGGTGACGTCAAGAGAGAGGTGTAAGACAGAAAGCCTGGGTCGATTGTTGGGTGCTATAGCTGAGTAGCCAGGCAAAATATATGAAACAGTAAGAACAGCAGGCATATACAGAGTTCGCGCTGCATCACAACAAAACTTACCCGCATCCAGAATAACATCCAGAAATGTCGAAAACGACATTGGACCATCCACATTTTGAACCAACCTGAATCCAGATCTAAATACGTCAAAGGGGTTCCTCAGCATGAAGACAATCTGTGCAATAACGGAAAGCGAAAACAGTGAGAATGATTGTGAACTTTTTATGAAGATTTTTTTAATTGCGAAAAAAATAATCTAAAGGCCTGGAGCATTATTAGCGAAACGGACGCCTTGTCAAAATAAGTATAAGCATATAATGTTTCACACGTACAATTAAATTCAAGTTGGAATGTCCGAAGTCTCTGTCATGTCTGTCAATGGATTTAAAAATTTCAAGAGACGTGACATATAAGGCACGAGCGCATCTTTAATACCTTGACCCCTTCGGTATTCCAGAATGACTTTGGTAGGTGTGTAGCAGGAAGGTGAGTTATTATGATTCTTGGAGAATCAGTAGGCTTCTTGGCCAGGACCTGGTAACCCATGCGTTGCGGAGGATGTTGATGGGTTACGTTCTCAAAGACTGGAAGATCGATAAAGTCACGGTTGTCAAACCCCAAAAGAAGCGAGATAATTCGCCTCATCCAGTGCGATCCTAAGCAAGAAAATCAAGGGGACGAAATTGTCACAATTAATTTTTACACAAGGGCTTCAACCAGCGCTTTAAAACTTAACACAATAATAATGGCGCATCGCGCCAAAAGTCGTGTCTGGTCCAGCAGGATATTAGTAATCCCCGAGGCCTGGGTTCGCTCTTACTGTCGAGACGCAAGCCTAGCATGTTTTGGACACGCCCTAAAAACGAGGAATTTTAGGCCTAGAAAAAATTATACATACCACTCCTCGGATAAGTTGCTATGCATATATCAGTTGGTCGGGCTTGGAAGGCATCAATATCCTCCCAGCATTCAGGAGGTGTTATGGATGAATGAAATTTGCCACCATTGCGGGGCAACCATAGTTCTTTGTCAGCAAACAGCAGTTTTCTCGTGGCATATTCCGCCATCCTTCACACTATTACTCAAAGTGTCTCGTAAAGTTGCCTAGGTCTATTTACGTAGTATGTGAAGTAGGACGACCCTTTTAGACGGTAGCTGCAGATTGCGCTCTACATTCTATGGTGTACTATTAAGGCCACGTTATGCAGCGCGTGAGGTTCACTTACACGGCGCGGTGAATGCACAGAGCTATATACAAACTAGAGTGCTGACTCATTTACACAGTGATTTCTGCTGGGCGCATCATGGCCCAGCTTCACAGCGCCGCTCAGTTAAGCATTTTTTTCTGCCCGCATAGTCTATCACGGAAATTGTACTGGAGCATAAACGTATATCATCAGCGTTTGCTGAGTTCAGCACAGAAAAACGTTTCCCGCACATCTTTTAATATCGCCTTCTTTTAATTAATTAATTAATTAAAACTCTCCGTAGAGTGCCCTCCGTCTATTTTCAAAATCTGGCTTCGTGAAAAGTGAAAAATAGTGGACAAAAGCGAGGAGGCTGTGGCTTGTGCCAAAAAAATCTACAAATACAGCGAAAAAAGCCTTAAAAAAAGCGAGCGTGGCACCCTGGATGCTTGTATACAGTGGTACACGAAACCGTAGCACCCCGGATAACACGGGCAACACGACAAAGACCATTAATTGCGAGTGGCGAAACCACGAGTGCGTTTACCGTCTCGTGGAGAAGGCTTATTTTTTTCTTCACATTTCTCTACCTATGTGGAAGAGAATTTCTCATGCCTAATTGCATTGCATGTCGTTGAAATCGGCCAATAAGACTTAGGCCTACTCGAATCCGCTATCCGGTTCGTAAGTGTGACGTCACTTCAGTTTAAACCGCGCCCACTGCACATGCACTGCGCTATGGAACCGGAAGTCAACGCGCAACTTCAGCGGTCGTCCAATGGGAGCCTGCAAATCGTGGCGCGTCTGCCTCTGTGACGAATTCACTTAAGTATGGTGTACTATTTACGACACACATATCTCTCTCTCCGTAGCCTCCTTCCAGGCGACGCAACTATGACACGACGGCACGACGGCTCCCCGTCGGTTCGCACTGTCACCTTCTTGCCATTACTTTTGTATAAACACGACGCGTCGTGCGTCGCGTCGTGCCATCGCCTGGCGCGTCGTGCTGTCTTAGGTCCTTTCCTTGTTGCATTTTTTCTGCCTAAACGTCGCCCCTTCCGTCGCCCGTCGCGTCGTAACGTCCCGCGTTGCGTCACTTCTCTCTCTCCATAGCCTCCTTCCAGGCGACGCAACTACACATGATTGTCGTGCATCGTGTCGTGTATTACGTCGCCTCAAGCACGACACCATACACGACACGACACACGACGCAACACGTCGTGTGCTGTCGCCCTTTGCCTCATGGTATTTATGGAGGGCGCCTTTACTGTTTTCTTTAATTTCCGTCCCCCGTTTAACAGTAGGGTACAGTCCACTAATTCAAGCCCCATTGAAAACAGTGTAAAATCAACACTGTTCAGGGCCCAATAACATGCATACCAACATTCCTGAGATTTCGGAAACACAAATGAAATAATTGTCTGGTCCCTAATCTTTGAATTTCTTTTCATTTTTTTGTGGGTTAAAAAACCCTCGGTAGAGGGAGCGGCCTCGCCTGGCGAGTCCATTGGAGCTAATTAACATTTAATTTTTTTAAAAGTCCAAATTCCACGACTACTTATCATATCCTACCCCTGAACATGCTGAAAAACCTGGTTTAGTCATTTTACAGCCAGAGCCTCCCAACCCCCTAGCCAGAAAATAATGCAAAAAATCCAGACGGCCTTGAGCCAACCTCCAGGCAATTCCCATAGGACTGTGTGCTAAGTGGTCCCTTGTGCACAATCTAATGGGTTGTTTACAATACGGTGCCTGGGGCAGGCAGTGGAATGCTCTTTATCAGTGACAGCTGTCTGGAACTCGTCAGAGGCCTCTGTCGGCTGTCTTTGAAGTGTTATTTTTGTTGGGGGGGGTTGTGGTGGTGGTATGGCTTGGCTGGCGCGTGGCGAGGGGCCCCCTCAAATCTGGATAACCTGGGAAAACGCCCCCACGGTACTGTGATGTACTTTTGGTGGGTTTTGGTGGTTTGTAAGATCTGTAGAAGCTAAGGGACAACCACTGAAGTATTTATGTACCTTTAGGACGGACTCAGGGCTCTGCAAACCTGAAAATGAAATGGACTCAACGGAAGAGTCCGCTCACGGAACCGTGTGAGTTTGAATTCATTTTTCATTATTCCCACAAAACAAAATCACCCCCCTGAAAATTGATTTTTCCACATGAATTCCGTTGCGAAACCTGTCTTAGTCGAGGGGAAAGAGAGACTGTGCATTTGAACCCTAAACATCGTCTGAACTTAGCCCAACACATCTTCCATTCAAGCTCTTTTTACTGCAAGCCTTTGTACTGCAAGCTCTACAGCTACTTGCCAAGTCAATACAAGCCAAGTCAAGTCGTCCCCAACTTCAGCAATAGATCGTCTTCATGCAAGTTAGGCCCTTTATTTATTTTCATTGTTAATTCATAATATTTTCTGTTAAATAGAATCCCTGTTTTTTTCTCATTATTAAACAATGCTTTATATAACGTGAAGATATTTGTATTTTCGTACACCGTGCGAAAACATTTCACTCTCTTAGCCGGAAACGACTTAATTCTCACTCGTTGGCTGATAATAAAAGGCTTAAAATAAAAATAACTAGTAAACAAATAAATAATGTAAGCCGGTGTCATGATTCTCATAATGCCCGCTACAATATTTCTAAATCCATTCTAAGATACAATACATCAATCATTACTGCGTGCTTGCTAATGTAACATGCGAATCTGAGAAGAAATTATGTGTGTGGCCAAACAGAGTTGAAGAAAAGACACGGCCACAATGATAATAGCGTCTGTATAATATTTTATTCAGAAACACGGACTAATATCATTGAAAGTGTGGTGCTGATGAAGCTAACGAGGAAGAGTGACCTGAAGGAAGA
Source organism: Acanthaster planci (assembly GCF_001949145.1). The sequence goes on from NW_019091416.1 coordinate 3,271,529, forward strand.
CTAAGACGGAATATTCTGAGGGTATGCTTAACTTCCTAAACCCGTAGTCAAACTGGGAGTACTACTTAGAAATTACTGGGATGGACCACGGAGAAATACCAATATCTATAAGGTTAGAAATCTACCACGAAAGGGTTCATCGACGGTATTGAAAAGAAATCATTGGCTGGGTTTTAAAGAGTGACGAATTCTGGGCTTCCACTTATTACGAGGGAGCAGTTCCTACATATGCGGATTTTCTTTTGGCTTTTTTTCATCATTTCTCAATAAAATATGACAGAAATTAATCCCAATCGATGAATGGATGAGATAAAAAAAAAGAGTAAAAACCAACACCAAAGAGCAAATCACACGTACTTTGCAAGCACGGGGGACGGAGATGGAAGAAAACAGTAACGTCGGCCTCTATAAACACCATGCTACAAAGGGCAACAGCACAAGACGCGTCGCGTCGTGCGTCGGGACGTGCGTCGCGTCGTACTTCAGGCGACGTAATAGGCGACGCAATGCACGACACGACGTACGACGCGACGCACGACGGTACGACGTGACGGGCGACGGAAGGGGCGAAGTTTAGGCGGAAAAAAATGCAACATGGAAATGACCTTAGACAGCACGACGCAACGGGCGACGACACGATGCGACGCTAAACGCGACGCGTTGTGTGTGTACAAACGTTATGGCAAGAAGGCGACGGTGCGACCCGACGGCACGACGCAAGGGAGCCGTCGTGCCGTCGCGTCGTGTACTTGTGTCGCCTGGAGGGAGGCTAAAGAGAGAGAAAAATGTTTGTCGTAAGTAGTACACCGTACATAAGCCCGCGATTCAATAACAAAAATCCATGTACTGACGGGATGCAGTAATTTTTCCAGTTTGCGGCACTCTGTTCCATACGGAAGCGCATATAGGACATAACTAAAAAAAGAAAAAAAACACACACACACACACAAAATTGTGCCTGCTATTTCGCCCGGGCGGATTACTCTTCCACCCGGGCGGATTACTTATTTCGCCTGGGCGAAATAGTGAACCGCCTGGAGAGTGGCGTAGATTTGTGTGTCAGAATGCGGGATGATTTCCTGGGATGGGGTGGTTTGACTCAGATAGACCGTTCCGACATTTTTGCGCGCCATTGTGTCGAAGATGCAAAGTGACTCATGAAGCGTGCTTTCACTCCTGCATTTAGCAAAGGCAGAGATATTCTCCTAATTAAGTCACCTTTTTCCTGCAGATTAAGATAATGGGAATGTAAATAGAACTAATTGAAAATTACCCTTACGAATCTGTCAAACATTTTTAGTCATAAAACCTGAACAAAAACGCGTCAGTTCTCTACTCTGATCGGGCGCGGGCTCAGAGTCTTGCCATTCCCATGAAAAAGTTGCAGATTTTTTATTTGATTATGAAAAGAGCTTTTTCCTTGCATATAATTCTCTTTTTAAAGAACTGGAGAGAGTTTAACTTAGGCTAGTTTTATCACATTATATCACAGACACTCCATCTGCAGAAGGGAGGCAGTTTCATAAAATAAAGCTAATTGTTTATAAGGATATAAATCACCTTAAATTGATAGTACTTATATTCAAAGAGACTAGAATTGACAGCATCACTAAATTTATATGAATCAAATTTCTGGACTTTCAGGATCTTATTTTAATACTTATGGTAATTTTAATGCAATAATTGGTAACTTAAATGGCAACTAAATGTAAATTGGTGCTTTTTTTCGTTTGTAATGAACTTGTTTAGTTTGTGGAGTACTCAACAAATAGGTGAAAAATGACAAAAAAAGTCAGGAAGACCTAAAGCGTGAAAATGCAATGTGAGGCTTGAGAGAAAACTTGGGAGTGGGCGGAAACCGCCCCGGCCTTATTTTTGGGGCGGGGGACAGACCAAAGAAAAATGGACTTCGATTTGTAGAAAAAAATCATTTCCCCTAACCCCAGTCTCTGTCTCCCCCCCCCCCGAAAAGCAAACTTTGGGCACACTTCATAAAGAAACTTTGCAATTGAATTGATTTTGAATTGAAGAAAGTACTCAAAAATCCCTTTTTTTCCTTCCATCCCCTGCAAAAAGTGAGAGATTATTGTCTCCTGGGATACTAATCCGCCCGGGCGAAATAGTAATCTGCCCACGCGAAATAGAAGGCAGAACATTTTTTTCAGTCATGTCCTATATACACTTAGGTTGTTCCGCGATAAACTGAACGAATTTTTTAATGTCTCTCACAAACAGCATTTTTTCACGATGAAACTGAAAAAAAAAATAACATCCATTGAAGGGAAAAGTTTTATAATCAATCTGATTTCGTCTCTTACAGGTCAGTTTCATTTCTTTTATTTGGGAGACATGCTCTAGGCCATTCAAAAGCTTGGATATTCAACACAGTCTCCATTGCTGTGACTTGATTTGAGAAAAGGTTTACCAAAAATGTTATTAATATATCACGCTTTTATTTCATTATTCTAATTGCTTCGGCCCCCGACCCTAATTATTTTTAGCAAGCCTAAGGCAGTATCATGGCTATTTCTGTGTCAAAACGCTTCTCAAAGATATCCCGTTCGGATACAAGAATGCTCATTTTGCCACAATTTGCAATTGCGTGTTACTTTAGACGATAATATACTCTACATGTTAAGAAATATTTTCCATTTCTTTGCATGATTCAAATTGGCAGACCCCTAGCCACACTTAATTTCAGTAAGGGCTATATGGAATGCCTATTGCTGTGTTAAATCGCCTCTGAAAGATATCCCGTTTTTAAGATACACGAATGCTTATTTGCCACAATACCCTACAATGAAGTCTGCATGACGTACTCAAGATAATGCTCTATAGTGCAGACCACGCAGATTCAGCATGGGGGGGGGGAACCGGGGGTCCAACAAGTTTGGGCCAGTAATTGTACCTATACAAGAGGCAGATGACGCGTGGACATTGCAACATACCTCATCTAACTTCTCTTTTATTAGCTCTTGAGAGATAAATTATTTCTAAATAAGCTTATTATAATTTTCCCTTTCAATTTAACTCTCTCACTTGTTTGCTCATACAACTCGTACTGTAGTTTTCTAGTTTTCGTATCCTGTATTAAATATTTGGATTAATGCATTAGGGGTGTCGAATATAGTCGAGTCCCTTACGAGTCAGTGTACTTCGGTCCAAATTACTGTACAAGTCATTCAGTCGTAATTAAGAAAGTTAAAGCAACTAAATAGTGACAAAAGAATTGGTTTGTCATTACTTAAATCTTTGTCTTGTGAATGTTTTTGGAAGGACTCTTGACAAGTGTTTTGAAGAAATTGTGACGGACTCGACCAGAACACTGGGAATTCCTTCTTTGACGATGTCACGTCATCTTCTCTGCCGAGTTTGTTTGTCTTGTATATATATGTATATCTGTAAATATATTGTTAAAATTTCAGCAACTTGCAGAGTACTTTGGGAGCCCCAAGCAAGAAGTTAGCCTCTGGGGGTAATGAATGCAGTTTGCTCCATTTCAGTAAAACTTAGAGCAGCAGCAGCAGTAAACACTTTGATGTTGCTGGTGATGCCCTGTATGGTGTTCCAAAAACGACACTGCGCGTCACTGTCGACGTCGCTTTGCAAGACTCTTGGGGACACCATTTTTTTCTTTTGCGGGATGGAATTGTTTCATAAAGCCCCTTCAAGAGACACGGTGTACATGACTCTGAAATGTGGATTTAATCTTTATTTGTTGACAACTTCCACAGACAAAAATGCTTTTTCATTTTTTTTAAACCCGTAAATAAAAAAATCACTGAAAAAAGACAAGGCGCCCCCTTTCGGTCTGTTGCCATGGGAGCCGCCATCTTGTCTTTATAGGTTGCACTACACCAAATACGCACCCATAGGGGTACAGTCCGCTGATTCAAGCCCCGTTGAAAACAGTGTAAAATCAGCACAGTTCAGGGCCAAATAACATGCATGCCAACATCCCTGAGATTTCTGAAACACAAATGAAATGTTTGTCCGGTCACTAATCTTTCGATTTCTTTTCAATTTTTTGTGGGTAAACAAATGACATTTTTAATATATTCCCACACAAAAAAATCACCCCC
>NW_019091416.1:3298738-3324491 GCF_001949145.1 Acanthaster planci
ACACCCACGTTAGGATTCAGATACCATTCACGATAAGCATGTGCTGTCTGCACGCACGTGCCGACGACTGTTTCCTAAATCAGCGCAACATTCAGCAGCTTTGACTACAACGAGTTGTACACCTCCAAATGCACCATGGAGTCTCAGTTGACCTCATTATCAATTTTTTTTTCATTACTCCAAATGGTATTTTACTGCCCTCATGGTTTTCATGCTAGTTAAGTAATGAATACTTTCATATTATTAAGCAAAACTGTGGTACCATCTGAGAAAGAAGACTTCAATGTTACATTGGTTGGGGCACAAGAACTCTCTTTGTTTTTAAGATTTTGGTGGCGTAAATTTTTTCTTTGGTGATTAAGTGTTGTTCAGGTACACAGCAATAAGCAGGCAATCAACCCATTCTCAGAAATGTTTTCAGTGAGTAATTTTGGGGCCACAATTTGTTCTGAAAAACCTATGCACTGAACCATGTCTTCCCTAGATGACATCACAGCAACAGCGCCCTCAGTTGTTCAGGAAAGCACGGATAATTTGAAGTGTTTAAAACAGTGCACTTTTCAACATATTTAATCGAACAGAGAAAGTTTCCATACACTGAAGAATAGTATGAAAAAGTATACAATTCATTGCAGGTACACTTAAGAAAAGGAAATCACCAGTGTGGTATCGATGCCAGGATTAACCCTGACTCTCTGTCTTTTGCTCCAACAGAGAAGGCCACCTCGGAGGGTCTAGCCTCCGAGGATTGGGGCCTGAACATGGAGATATGTGATATCATCAATGAAACAGAGGAAGGGTAAGTTACCCTTTCACTGCACAGAGGTGCCAGGCAGGACTTGCCTTTTAGATGCGGTTGAGCTCAGTCGAAAGGGGAGCAAGGATGTTATCTTTTAAAAACTGAAAATTTCATTTAAATTCGATGACGTGTTGCAGGGATAATCTCAATTATGTAACACAGCACATTTTTTGTTCTGTCCCGTGGAAGTTTATACAGCTTATCTTGCAAGGACATGCTGTCACTGAATACAAATCCTAGTTTTTCGCAACAGGTTTAGTTCTTGCAAATTTCTTTCTAGCTCTAAACTTGATGAAACGGATGCTTGTGTAAGAAGGCAGTGGTTGCTGTGCAGTTCAATGAGTGCAAAATGTGTCGGCTGAACCTGTGCAAAGCACCCTTATTCAGTTTGAAACTGAACCATTTACGTATCCTGTTTGTTGGAAAATAAGAAAAAAGCTTTAATTTAATATAACAGAGACTTGTTTAGTTCAATATCCTCATTTTTTCAAACCCTTTCAGACCCAGAAGGTACAGGGTAAAAGCAGAGCTTGAGCGTAGCACATTGATAGCTGTGATAAAATGGCATTGAACAAAACAAAAAAACGCTTGTCTTACGTTAATGATATTATCTCCTCAAATATCACCAGATGTTAACAAAGTCTTCAGTTTTGAAAAAACAACACCCTAAGCTTTAACTTGATACCTAAAGGAACAATTTCTGACGGTTCTTTGGGGAGAAAATAAATGTTAGGTTTGGGGTGCATTTCACAGATTCCCTGATTTCACAGTCTTTTAGCTGGATGTTGAAAGATGTTATAGACCTAAGTTTGTCCAACTCCTGCTTCATTCAGCACCAGCTGAGCTGGATATTGGACAAAGAACTCTTTATTCTTGGAAATGTTTCTTCTTTGGACTTGATCTTTCAACTTCATGTACGGCACAGCAGGAGTGACTTCAACATAGTCCCACAAATCTTTCTCTCTTGTGCTCCTTCTTGCGTTCAGAAGGGCTAGATTGAGTTGAAAATGGAGTGAAAGCTGTACTGTGGATGAGAAGAAGTTGTGTCAAATGTTATCACTTTTAAAAACCAAAATGGGTCTGTACTTCATGTCAAAGTCTAACTTGCATTTATTAACATTTTATTGTATTGCAGGCCTAAAGATGCTATCAAAGCCATCAAGAAAAGGCTGCTAGGAAACAAGAATTGGAAAGAAGTCATGTTTGCACTCACAGTGAGTAACTGTACAGTTTAATACTTGAGAATCGATGTTATATGCTTAATAATTTGTCTAATGCTTCCAAAAAAGAAATTGACACAATAAAAGTTTTAAAAATCTTTCAAGAGAATCTGGCTCCGTCAAAGTGCTGTGAAGATCACCCTGAAGGAAAGCGTCATGTCACAGGCACAAGTCTTTCCAAATCAGATGCTTCTTTTCCCATTCATGAACTTGAAAAGTATGGTGTCTGAGTCAGTTATCCTTCTTTGTGTCAGAGAGGACCCCAAGTCACCCTGTGGTGGTGACCTGATGTACACGTTAAGAAGCATCACTGTGCACAAAACACACAAGAGTGATAAATTTAACGTAAAAACTGATCTCAATTTCTGACTTGTCTCATCTCACCGTTGCCTCCAATGTCTGACTCTTTTTGCCCGCTCTCCCCCCCCAGGTCTTAGAGACGTGCGTCAAAAACTGCGGCCACCGTTTCCACGCACTGGTCTGCAAGCAGGACTTCGTCAAGGAGCTGGTCAAGATCATCCAGCCCAGCATGAACCCGCCCACCGTCATCCAGGAGAAGATCCTCAGCCTCATCCAGTCTTGGGCCGATGCCTTCCGCACCAAGCCGGACCTCCAAGGGGTGGTCAAGGTCTACGATGAGCTGAAGCAGAAGGGTATCGAGTTCCCGGCCACCAACCTGGATGAACTGTCGCCAATTGTTACTCCCCAGAGGGTAAGTCTCGTTTGGAAACCCCAATCTGTCAGTCCTTATTTAATGCTAAGTTTGATCAGCCACCCTATGGGCCCCAAGTTTGGAACAAGAGAAGGTGCAGTTTTCCCAGCAATGGAGGTTCCTTTAGTAATTACTGCTCATCACTGGTTCATGAACAACTATGGAATGCGAGTGTCGCAGTTGCATCACTACCAGTGAAATAAACACTCCCAACTAGCATGACTCTTTTTAACCAATGAGGGGGTGCTTCTTCTCAGTGCAAAAAGCTAACTGTCAGTCAGTGTTGCCTGGTACCCATAACACATTTAGTGTGTAGGTTACCAGGGAAAATTGACCAAGGGTTGATAACTGGTCATCGATTAAACGTGGCCAATATGCGCTAAGCTGAACATCAGTGATGTGGCCAAAAAGAACGCAAACACCAGTGGCTGCAGTTATTATAAGAGGATCGTGTGTTTACTCCTGGATGCTGCTAGCTGATTCAGAAGGGCCTTTCCAAGGTCTTGCTGGAGGAGGTCAGGATTCAGCACTTTGGATGATGGCAGTGCAGTTACAGTGTCTATTTAACCCAGTAGCCAAGCTTTGCTTGTCGGTAGAGTTTCAGCCTATTCCCACACAGCTTTCTCTATTATTATGAATTATTTCCGGCACCCTAGGCACTGTAGCTCGCAAGCCTGGAGAAACCTGTCGAGAGGAGACAATGAGAAGTAGTCACAGTTTTAGAGGTGGGAGGAAAAGCCCAGAGGAATATTCTGGGTAAAACCCACGGAATCAGGTAGGGACTGAAAACTCAATCCACATGTGAACCGAGCTGGGAATCGAACCCAGACCGCAGAGGTGGAAGGCAAGGAAACAACCACCACGCCAACCTGACTCCTTAAAATTAACCAGTTTGATAAATTTTAAAAAGGCAAGTCATTCAAGAACAATGCATGCAGCCAAGTCGGGGTATGGCTGCTGTGAGAGGGCAGACCTCGCTCACGTCTATTGCTGTTTTGGACATGCACTGATGGAACAATGCACTGGCTCATTATGGCCATCAATAATTCACCCTTGAATCTGTCCATGCAATATGTAAAATTTGAGAGAAAATGGTAACCTGACCAACATTTTACCTCACTCTATTAGCCATGTTCACACTGTAGGAAATCAGAGACTCCTAAAGGCTTTGGCTAATAAAAATTATGGTTGTTCTCAAAATGCACAGGGATGGGAAATAGTGGCTTAAGTTCCTTGAATCGGAAACGATAATTAATTTCAATGTGTGCATGCCACAAAATCTCCCATTTTCTCTAAGCTTGTATTTTTTGTGTGTCCCCCAGGCAACCCCAGAGGTAGATCCAGCCAGCAGGCGCGCTGCTCCAACCAGACAGGTATCCGACTATTAGAACTGGGATTTTTTTAGAATGATCTCGAAGGTAGTCTGTTTCCTTGATTGGGCAGATGCAAATGTCTTGGCAAACTTGAAATGTCACAGGAAAACCTGTCTTCTGATATCCAAAGCAGTTTGTCAGACATATAAAGATGTGTTTGTGATCATTGTTTCTCAGAGTAATCAAATCTGCCTAGATTGGTATCACATCCCCCCCTCCCCTCCCACGGGTGAGATGTTATTTTCAGTTTTTATGCTGCTCCTTGTCGGACGTCACATGATTGAAGATAGCACTCTTCGTTTTTCTTGTTCTTCTTTCCAGTGGGTTCAGTCAACCACAAAAGGAATCAGGCTACACTCGCCAGTTTCGTTTGTCAATTTTTTCCTGTGGCGCGTTGCCATTTCTGAGGTTTGCAGCATTACCAATGTCACGATGCCAGGTCAAGTGACACAGGTTCCTGTCTAGTAGGGTCAGACATTGGGTCATTTCATGAAGCTGGAACATGCTCTGGGCTTCTTAATGTATATAGTTTCACATGAGAAATTCAAATGTCGGCTAATGATGTTGACCCCAATGGTAACTGTTGTTAGGTAACATAGGTCAAAGGGTCATTTCTTTGCTCGACCTCATCTTTATGTCTCTTTTCCGGTCTCAGAACTCCCAACCCCAGATGCAGCCCCAGATGACAACTCCCTACCCACCCCAGCAGGGTGCCTACTCACCCCAGCAGGGCGCCTACCCACCCCAGCCGGGCACCTACTCACCCCAGCCGGGCACCTACTCACCCCAGCAAGGTGCCTACCCACCCCAGCAGGGCACCTACCCACAGCAGCAGAGCCCCTACCCGCCCCAGCAGTCCCCGCTCAACACGGGGCCCATCCCCGTGCAGCCCTCCTCCCCGGCCCAGGCCCCAGTGCCAGCGCCGGCACCAGCTGGCCTAACCCCCGAGCAGCTGGCCAAGCTGAGGCGTGACCTGGAGATGGTGCTGGGCAACGTCAGGGTCATGTCGGAGATGCTAACGGAGATGGTGCCCGGCCAGGAGGATCCCAGTGATCTGCAACTCCTGCAGGTAAGGCCAAGATTCCTTATGATCGTAACAATGGCAGAGAGCACCATAGACGTCAAGATGCAGACAGCAGCAGAAGAGACAATATGTGGCTCTATCATATCTGCCAGCCGTTCTGATTTAATTGGACCTGTTTCGATTTCTCAATTTTCAGACTACCAAAACACCAGAACTTCCAGATTTCCATCAGGGGTGTGAGAATTCAGCTTTTTTTCTTTTTTTGTTTAGATGTGGAAAGAGCATTGTTGTTTATTGAAATAACTTGGGTTGATATCAGAAAACACTCACCAATTTCAATGAAACACTTTGGCATAATTTTTTACGTTGCCGTTTAGCTTTGTTTTCTTTTTCACTTTGCTCCATTTTTATGACACACTTTTGAAAGTTTCCTTCTTTTTTCAGTTTCACACCGTTTCTAAACAGGAAACTTCTGATTGCAACCATTGTGTTTTTTTTTCCCCCAGGATCTGAATAAAACATGCCGTGCAATGCAGCAGCGTGTGGTTGAGCTGATAAGCTCCATCAACAACGAGGAAGTGACTGGTATGTAAACAATTCTCAGGACTGAAAGCAGAGATACAGGTACCCACATGAATGTGTGCATGTACATCAGAGGTGCACTGCGAGCGGTCATAGGAACAGCGATGTTTGCCATTATGGTTCAAAGGTCACTATTTGGTATTGGATTGCAAGTCTGGGAGTGACTGTTTATTATTGGAATGCATGAAAAAGCATGAACAACAAGGAATGCTGCAGATTTGCTGGTACAAGTACACCTATCCTAACTTCCGTAACATTTATGCCAGTCATTTTTTTAAAAACTGTAGAATCTACTAGTGTGGTGAACCACCGTGGAAAATCTTTTTACCTTGAACTCCTTATGAGCTTGGCACCAAAGAAAAAACCAATACGAAATAAAAAACAGATGAGAGTTGTCAAGTATGCGTCACGTGGCTTTTGTGGTGACAATTTCTGCACCCGCCAGCATCATGAAAATTGCTCCCCTTAACTTTAAAAAAAAATGTGTGGGGATCTATTTTGCAGGTGAACTACTGAGGGTCAATGATGACTTGAATAACGTGTTCGTCCGCTACGATCGCTTTGAGCGCTACCGGCAGAGCCAGACTTCCCAACAGCCAGCACAGCAGATGGGGGTCCCATCAGTGCCCCAAGCACAGCCAGTGGCTCAACCAGTAAGAGACACCCGATTCATTTGACCATAATTCCCTGCCATACCCTCTTTAGGCAAATGTGTCGCTACGAAATGTTCACAGTAAACTTTGCAGTTGGAATGGGTTCATCATCCGCAGATTTACAGTGAATACACTTACCGTGATGTGACAAATTCACATCAGTGTTTACTTTTGTACGGATAATGAACTTGTCGTTGGTTGGTGTATGGCATCTAACACACCTGCGGCCAGTTTCACAAAACTCGGCGAGTCGGCGTAACATCGCACCATGTGTAAACCTTAGGCTCCAAATTTATGGCTTGTTTCACACAAGGTTTCTCAGCTGCAGGCACATTGTATTTTATTGATTTATGTTCTCGGACAAGGACAAAGCTATGAAGTGAACTGTTTTATTTCAGTATTACACCAGTCATTAGATAGACGTAAATAAGCTCCGCCTGCCATTTGGAAGGTTTCACATTTTCTTCATCAAACCAGGCACAAAATCTCAAAGCGCTGTCACAGCCAAAGAAGTTTTTCATTACCTTTAAGAATCAAAGTTTTAGATTTCTCGTGTAAAGCTCATTAAGTTGAGCTGTGATGCACGTTGACCGAGCATGATTAGCTTGTAAAATGGTTCAGTTCCCATGGATTTGGCGTAACTTACATCCCATTATAAGGATCGCAACATTGTGCCATGATTTGTTGCACTAGTTGTAGACTTGCACAGTGCGTAACTTTGGTGGAATTTTGCCATAATAATTTGTGGAATTTTGTTATAATTTGTCGAACAAGTCATACAGGCAGCTGTGGCTTCAGTGAAGTTACGCTATGGTGTGAAGTCTCATGGCATCAGTTGCTGGTGTGCAGCACTGCACTCTGTTACAGTAATACAAACAACATGCATAGCAGGGGCTCCCTCTTTCAAAATGTTTCCCGTCCCATCCGTTTGGGATTGTATTTAATGGACGGACCAGGCACCAGCCTACTTCTCTGTCATTAAGAAATACATGTAGCCTCACTCTCTCTGGTATGGCTGCACGGACTCCCAAATGTTTTACAAATGAACAGCATGAGCGGACCAGTGAAATTGTCCAATTATGAGGCAGAATAGGGCCCTTGTTGGACCATACGCAGAGGCAATAGTTTTACACTTGGAAAAGCTAGTTGCTTTTCTTGAGAAAGAAGTCTTACCCTCAGAATGTTTTCTTTCATAAGTCTGTTCCGAGCTCTAGCCCACCGTGCCCCACCATTTATCCAGGTATGAATCGGTCTTTGCCACTCTCGGGCCAAGATTTTGGCCTTAACGGTGGGTTTTGCATATTTGAAGGTTCACCCAGATAAGGTTTGCATGGACTGTGTATGCAAGTACCCCCTCATTGGTGACGGAGGGAGAGGCTTGGCTGACATTTCCTTTCCAATTCGGCCATACATCATGCCACCCATCTCAAGAACTTGCGGCTTTGTGCATTTCCAGTTCAATAAAAATCGCACATGCTGTATGTGCGCACAAACCAGCCGGCCATTCAGAGCGTCCACCCAAAAATATGCCGCTCGGGAAGAAAGCGCCGTCCATGGTGATGCGCGGTGTCCATACCCAGTTTGGCCTCTATTACTTCTTCCCTCTTGCCCTTCTTGTCCACAGAATAGCGTCAGCAGTGCTCCTCCTCCCTACCCTGCGAGCTCCTCCCCCGCCCCTCCACCAGCAGCCCAGAACACTGCTACCCTAATAGACTTGGGGACCGACGAGCCCACTTCCGCCCCCAATGCCTTTGCTTCGCCCGCTCCTGTCGCCGCAGCAGGGGACATGAGCCAACAGATGGCAGGTCTTGGTGAGGGGCTTTCTTCATCTCTGTTCCCCCCTTGTTTAACTCTGGGTGTTTCCATCACTTTGGGGACTGGTTTCACTGAGAAGTTCCTCACAGAAATGTATTGGGCACCAGGATACATGTACATCTGTAACATGGTTTGAAGAGAGATAGTTGAGTATAGCTCTTGGAGGTATATCAAACTATTTATCAAGTATCAATACTGAGGATAGCTAAAATCAACTATCCCCCTCACATAACTGTGTTACATTTGTTTTACCATAACTCAGACATATTTAGTTGCCAATAAAAGTTCAGGAGCAAGGGCAAGGCAACACGTAGGTGTACCGGCGTCTGCTCACATGAAGTGCATAGCAAACTGTTCCCCGTGCTACAGTTTCATGAACTGTTCCCGGGGAACAGTTTAATATTAGCATGCATTTGACTTGTGGACAGATCCTCACAGTGGAAAGTGATGATGATCAGACCAATAAGAGTTCAGCTCTGGATCATGAATATGCATAAGGTGTGGTAATCTCCATTTGAAAAAAACACCAAAAAGCCACAGGCTCTATTTATCATAACAATCCAGTAATTCTCAGTTCTTAAAAATGGTAGCAGAAGTCATATGCCCGCCTAGGAACAGCACAGTAATGAAACTGGTCTCCGTTTTTACATGTCTGAATTCTTAAGCACCTTCTTGTCTCGTCATATTCTCTGACACGGGAAAGAAAACTGAACCTCTGGAGTTTTTGGTTTGTAATTGTTTTTGTAAAGCCTGTTTCCTTTTTATGTTTTGGTTTTGGGGAAGGGCTTGAAGGGTACTTCTTTGATTCAGTTTGGTCTGGTGGAATATGCTGCAGTATCCTGATGGCAAGATGTAATAGTTTTATATTGAACCTGACAACCTTGAAATACAAGTCCAGTCCCCCACCCCTGCTCCAGACAAGGTTGGAGCATGCTTGCTGAACTGTTCGATTACCCTGTGTTCATAGTTTACCGAGTCTAGAAATCTATCCTGACAAGTCTGGACATGTTATCAGTGTGCATCGAAAAGGCCCTTTGGAATTGCAGAAAAGCACAGTGTGAGCAATTGAAGAGAAATAAATTGCCTGTGACTGGTTTTCCGGGTTAGAGCCGGCACCTTGCTCAAACTATTTTCAAGGGCCTTCTTGAATGTGAGGTGATCGCATGTAAAGATCTTTCAATCAATGGAGTATATTTTCCATATGGCTTCAGCGCACAAGTCACACTGCTCAATGTGTTGTTGATTCCAGTTCATCAGTTACATGAAAGTGTCACATGGAAGGAAAAAAATGGATGCTCCACAAGGAGGTGAAATAGTTAGAGAAATGATTATGGACTGACGAGAAGGGATAATTACAACTTTGAACCATGACCATTTTGTCAGTGGGTCCATTATAAAATATGATTGGTTATTCTACTATAAGTACTGTTAGGGAGACTGTCTATGTTGATTATTTCACCTAAGGGGAATATTTAGCATCAGAGAGTCATTTCAGTGTTTTCCTGAGGTTGCATGTTCCAGATAGGGGCAACGTTTTTTGAAAGTTACAAATGTGATGTGATCTGCAAAAACTCTTCACCTGGTGAGCTTTGTCATTTGGTCACTTCAAATTAATAAAGACAAACTGTTGTTTTCAGATAGATTACATTTCTGATTCTCAGTTGTCTGCAACGTGATCTAGGGTGTCTAGAATCCCAAATTAAACTTTTGAAAATAGGTCAGTGCCCAGATCAATTTGAAGTTTATGTCAACCAAAATGACAAAGCTCACCTTGTGAAAGTTTTTCACTGATCACATCACAAATAGATCGGTAGATAGAGATAGATCGGTAGGTTTGACATTTTCATTTGTCGGGGTAGGATCGGGGGAAAAGTAAGGTAGGGGGTCATCAAAGCTGGAATAATCATGTACCCAACACAATAGGAATGTCTCCCTTAGGTACCATTGACAGTAATAAGTAATGATCCTATCATCAATGTTACCGTTTTCCCAACACTGATTTTTCAGACATTTCCGGTGGTGCAGCCCCAGCAGTGTCGACAGACGAGTTTGACATGTTTGCCCAGAGTAGGCAGACCAGCTACACGGACAGTCGAAAAAGGTACACGTATCAGCATGACGAGCCAATAACAAGGAAGAGACAATGAAAAGGGGAAATATTGCTGTCCGTTGATGACAGAGGACCTTGCCATCATTCGCCCCCGTCCTAGGACTTGTAGTCATGGGACTGTCAATTGATTTTTGACAAGCGTATGGGACATTTGTGTAGGCATTAGCGTGGGCCAGGAATGTACGTGTACACGTGCCGTCGTGCTGCGCTCACAATGTGTATGAGTGTCGCTCACGTGGTCTACTGGTGTCCGTGCACCCTGTGCTGAGCATCATGGCATCCGACAAGGTCCATTCCGTGCACACAAGCCTCCGTCAAGGGGTGATTGTTGGTACTCCTTGGCGTTGTGTGCCCAACACCTATGCCAAGATGTTGCGAATTTGAGAAAATCACCTGTGTGTACCCTGTGCGACCACGACCAAGTACACACTTGTCGTATATCTGCCCCAGGGAAATTTTCACCTGATACAACAGTGCAGTCATATCTGCCTCAGTTGAAGCCATAATGTTTTCCTTTCATATTCTTTGATGGACTAGGCAGACACTTTTCTTGGTGTCCATATTAAACACAATACTGCATGACTCATTCTACAAATTTGGGGTCCAAGTTTTTCCCGTCCCTGCCACATCTGATGTATGATTTTGTGAGTTTAATTTCCAAGAGTGATTCGGTATTACAAATTACCTGCCGAACAAGTAGAAATAACTTAAAGTCAACTTCAGTGATATATATCTGTTGTTAAATTACACAGGTCAGGTGTGACAGGAACGGAAAATGTCACACACATTGATAGAATGACCTACTTAGGACAGAATGAAATCCTTGATACCCTTTTATCGTCAGTGCAAAGACCTGAAGCCCATGAGTAGAGCCAGTATAGAGATTTTTCACATGATGTAACGTGATGGACAACGGCATTTCGGGAAGCATACCATGTGCGTTTTTGAATCTGCCTTTCCATTGGCAATTTATGTACACCAGATTGTTGAGAGACGTCGATGGTGCAAGCGTTTCCACGCATCTATGTAAATTGAACGCTGACCATCAAAAATCACATGACAGAACATCCTCTTTGGCACTTTGAATCAGTTGTAATAAAGTGTGTTGGATATTTACCGACTAGAAAGAGTTCGTAGCAAAAGCCACTTCTGAATACCTCCAACGCTTACTTTCCCAACAGTGGCAGCACATACCAAGACATCATGAACTTGGACCAGTCGGGCGTGACGATGGGTAATCTTGTCAATGCCCGGGCCAATCCATTCTCAGCTGCACCTGTGGCTGAACCTGCACAGGTTTGAAGAGTTTTTATCCATTTTTCCCCTTTGTTTTCAGAGTGAGATGACTGTAGCCTCCAAAGCCTATAATATTTAAACACGTTACACTATTCATGAGTTCTGTTTGACCAGTATTTTCTGTCGGGATGTGTCACGCCCAGCATCGAATACATCAATTATGACCAACATTTAACTGATCTGATTCAGCAGTGCCCCTCATTTCCGCATATTTTGCCACTCATTAAGAAAAACCTGTGTTTTTTGTTTCGTATTTTGTTTTCAGCTGAACGCGCATGTGAGTTGTTGATTTTGAGATTTATCATTGGTCCCTGTTCCTAGCAGCACCCAACTGTGACTGTGGTTTTGTAGCGTTCACTGACTTGACTTTTTTTTACATTGGGCACGGTTCAGGGGATATTTACAAGTTGACCGCATTTCTAAAATTACTTTTACTTTGATTTTGTGGGATCCTACTTCTAACTTGCACCAACACTGGTATGTTTTGCCCTCAACTTGTGACTAGTTTGAAGGTTCTGTGTAACACTTTCCATAACCAGTGACTATTAATTTGTCAAGTGAATACAAGTGGAAAGAGTGAGACACTATTCAAGAAGAAATGCCAATGGCGGTCGTAATCCAGGTGTCCCTCTTGTGAATACCCGGCTTTCGCAAGGTTGCTCAAATGTGTCAGGTCTCATAAATATCTTAGATTATGTCCAGAAATCGCTGCTGGAAATGAGCAAGAAAATAACCATTTTGAAAGCTGACTGTTTCTTGTTCTATGCTTTCTCGTACTTGAATTAACCCACAGTGATTACCTACGAATGTAAAAACACTTGTACCCACTATCCGAGTTGCTTGACTTGAACATTTGAATGCATCATTTTTGGTTCCTACCGGTGACTTCTTTGGATGCCCTGAAATGATATGCTCGTGTTGTTGTTTTCATTTGTTTCGTTCCTTTCATGTATTATGTATCTTAAACCATGGGACCTTGTGGATCCATTCTTCAGGTATTGACCCTGGGATGCTGTGATCACATTCTGCCTACAGAGGGCACACCAATGACTCTCTCTACCGATGATCACACTTCGTTTACATGTGTACTTTCCTGGGGTGCTGAGCGGACTGCAGATCCCCACTGGCTCACTAGGAAAGTTCACATCTTAACAAAGTGTGACGTCACAGGCCACACATAGGTTGTTTGAAAGTCACAAACCTGTCAGAATTGATAGGAAAACTCCTGTGCTGTAAACGAAAATGAAGAAAAAGTCTCCTGTAGATTTATTACAGAGTAGATTTATTACTCCATTAGTCTACTCAAGTAGTGTGTTTGGAATCTATGGTTTACGATACATATTACCCGCTTCCGCATGGTTTCTCTGGTTTTCGTTCCCTTTCAATTTTTTTTCGAGTCTTCTTTAATTTGTCACTTTTTTTCCCATTCGCACCCACCCTGTTCCATTGCCTGTCATGCTTACACCAGGAAGTAGAACCTGAGTTAGCAGAAGAGGTAAGCACATTCCATCCATCAGAAATCTTCTTGTGGAATTTTTTTCGTGCCTGTGGAATTCCCAAATGGCATTTCCCTGGAGAAATGTAGATTTCTGACTGGATTTTCAATTGGATATTTTTTTTTATGGAAGTACAGAACTGTCACAGAGAAATCGCGATTCCTAATGAAACTTTCAGGTTCTTTTTCCTGCAAGTCTGGAGTATGTTAGAAATGTCACCATTCCATTGGAATTTTTCCACAATTGGAATCACCTCCCGGATGTTCTGTGTGGGATTCCGTGCAGGGGCCGTCATTCCTTCCGGTGTGGATCAAAAAGTTTCCATTACAATGTCCATGCAATCATACCATATTTTTTTCATGCAATGATTTCAGCTAGCAAGAATGATTAAAATTCATTTAGGAAAAAGTAAAAACGAAATCTTAATATTTTTGTTTTCTTTTCTTGGAATATGTTTCACTTCAAGTTGATGGTAAACAAATCCCCCCCCCTCCAAAAAAAAGAAGGCATACTTCAGAATGCTAATTTTGTGCCAAACGTGGTTTGCTGGCCATAGATCTGATTGTTAATGACTTTTTGAAATTTTCAAATGCATGTTGCATCCTTGTCTTCACAATAGCTCATAAAAACTATCATTTAATTTTTCCTTGGGCCATGTTGATTTGCTGTTGTGTTTAGTTTTGACTATGTTCTGCTTCATGGGCTCCATTCATGAACTGACCTTTGACCTCATGTTTTGGTTCACTCACTCACTGCACACAGGTTTTTTAACATTCACTTCAATAGAATGTGTCCTGTGCATGACACTACTTTTGATTCGCAATCACCGTTATCAGGGTTCGTAGCGGTCATTAATTCCTTCAAAATCTTTACGTTTTATCATTGTCGGGAAATTCCTGGAACAGGCATTAAATGTTTGTAGAAAAGGGAATTAAGTCATTAAAAGTCATTAAATTTTCATCTTTTACATCTTATATTTTATAACTGCTCTGCACTTTCCAAGACACATTTCAATATTTTTCATTAAGCGCGCCAATCTGCAGATCACAGACAGGTGTTACTGTTATGTCAGAGCCCCACGATGTCACCTCAAAGGAGCATTGCACATCATGATTATGGAAGTCATTAAAAAGTCTTTGAAAATGGACCACAAAAGTCATGAAAAGTCTTTGAATTTTGGGGGTCTTGACACTATGAACCCGGAGTGCACTGAATACCCTACAGTTTTATGAAGGTCCACTAATAGCCCTAACCCTCCCAAATCCTCCAAAATCCTTTTCTGCAAAGTGGAGGAATTTAGAGGATTCAGGGTGTATGGAAAAATTGCATGTCTGATTTCAAAGGATGCCATATGTGAAGGTCTTGGATTAGATATTATCTTGTCTGTGCTTAGTCAAGCACAAATTCAGCCTGATATTTTTTTTGAATCAACCGCACTGCTCAGGAATGCCATTCGCACTGCCTCAACATAATGACAGGAATTGCCGGAGGATTTTGAAGGATTTGGGCAGTGGGCACCCCTCCAGATGACATTTTCAAGAAATGTCGGAGGATTTTGGAGGATTTGGGCTGGTCATGCATGAGCGGATTTATGTTTGCTTGGCGCAGGACGCATGATGTGCCTGGTTGTTTCACGTGGATCCGGATTGCATTCAGCGACCCAAAGTTGGTTCACCGACACCATGTCCCACTTAACAGATTGAGTGAAGCGGCATAAGGGTCACTGATCGAGATCCGAATCCATGTGAAACCAAAAGGGAAAATGCAGAATGCGACCAGCGTCTGTTGAGATGTGCATCCTCCGTGCTAATGTCATGGAAGGATTCCCACCAACCTGTTTCTCGTTTGCCCACGAAGGAGGGCTTCAAGTTTGGACGGATATGTTATCCGGTCTTGTAGAGTAACTAGCTGTGTTAATGTGAAATTAAGACATTTTTATTTTTTATTAGATGGCCATTTTGGCTTGGAATTGACCCACACTGAGCTCACCGAATACTCTGTTTGAATTTGTAAACTACAAAGAGCAAACAGGCTTGGCTTGTTATTATTAATTTTTTTTCTGGTGATGATACCACGGATTCCTCAAAGACGCCTTAGGCCCCGTAGCTCGCAAGCCTGAATAAACTTAATGCCAGGTTGCGCATAGAAGTTGAAAAGAGCGTGATATACCTGTGGCCCCAGAACCCCCAGAAAGGGTCCAATGTGGGTCATTAAGGGTCCAATGTGGGTCATTAAGGGTCCAATGTGGGTCATTAAGGGTCCAGTGTGGGTCATTGATTGCAGATCAGGCTTATTAAGACTTGTAGATGCAGTGAGCGGTGTGCACGCCAATCTGTCATTTTTCAGTTACATCCCTTGATGTCACTCACAGGCAGAAAGGCTCGAAACTTGATAATCTGAGAATCTGACTGTTCTCTCAACTCTGTTGCTCCTGGGTAATTCATTTTGCCAAGAAATTATGTGTCCACAATAACAGACTTACATTGACTTGTTTGCATGAAGCAATAAACAGAACTACATATAATGAATGGCACGCCAACAAACTCTGATAAGCAAAATTGAAAAGAAATTAGGACTGATCCATTTTTTAAATGTATTTTTGATACCAAAGGGACTTCCACCCAATGTTGATGTGGACGAAATGGAGAAATGGCTAAATGCAACTGACCTGGTAAGCAGATGCAGAATGATACCATTGTGTTTATTGATGTAACAGAGGAGGTAGTCAGAAAACTCAAGCGACTCAAGCGTTAAGCCTCGTTGTGAAGTACAAAAGGTTTTTAATGATATGCTAAACGGAGAAAATAGATTACTGTTTTGAGAAAATTTCAACCAGTGTTCAGCTGTCATAGGATTTTAACATCTACACTGCACACGTGTAGACAGCACAATTAATCTCTTGTGAAGGTGTCAGGGCAATTGCTTGATCTGTGTGCAATTGGTTGATTTCATTTCATGATTTGCCGATGATTCCGCCATCAGCCGAAGGGAGCACGTTGAAAAACAATTTCCATTTTCACTAAGATAGTCACATGACTTACTGCTTACTTCTTCATTGGTCAAAACAGTGGATCAAATTGTTCAAAGCACTCAGTGTAGGTTTGTCTTGGTAATGGGCTTGCATACTGGTGACACTGTAATTTGCTGGGATCTCTTGCAGGAGAAAGCAAACGACGGACTGGCAGCCCAGAACACCAACAGCCAGGAAGAGGCTGGAATCACAAGTTCAGGTAACGACTTCAGGTCTAAACACTACCACAGTGTCTCACCGGACATGATGGTTGTCCTATCGTCGCGTTGACTGCCGAGTACGAGTATACTCGTCATAGGTGTACCGGATTCTGCCACATTGAGTAGACTCGTAGGAAATGAAAGGCTATTGTAATATAAATTGAATACACTGGCATCACCAAAGAAAACGACAAATAAATCTCATGCTGCTGACACCTGAAAGGTACCTATTAATTATGTAGCACGCGTACAACGCTTGGCACATAGCAACTCCCCTTTGAAGGTATGCGCCACAGTCAAGGTGTTGATAGGATTTGAATTTCTCTCTTCTTGTTTCATATCCTGTTATTTCCTCCATTTTCAACGTTCCGTAATGTACTCATTATACATTTGGAGCTCTGTAGGGAACTGTTCCCTGTTTTTCCTTCAGGGTAGCAGGCCGTTCACACTCTGCCTCTTAGTGTCAGTGAACAGCCAGTGTGGAACTGTTCTTTTGACCACAGATGCAGGGCCAACTTAATTCCGACGTATGCAACTGGATCCCGTGAAATGAGTCTCCGACTGTGTTTTAAGAAAATCTGTTTTTGTTTGCCTGAGAAAGAGCAAACTGAGTTGTTTGTCTCGATGCATCACCCAGTCTAGTCATCCCATTAAAATGGGCTATGATTTGGCTGAGAAATGGTGACGGTTTCTGTGGATTTACATTGTCCAAGATGCTTTTAACTCAAAAGTAGCTTTGGCAACTTGGGACTCATTTTGCTCAATTGCCACACATATTCAGGAGTACACAAATGGGAACTACCTGTGTGAGTAAGAGTTATTTGAAAACATTTCTTGCTGAAAAAACTCTATTACCAGAATGACTGAATGTTTGGAACTGGTTGTGTGTCCACTCATTCAAAGCAGCTCAGTACTTTAAACTCGTGTTAAGAACGAGCCTGACCTCTTTACATGGCCTGTCTGTTGTAGTGGATATCACTTTAGAGTATTGCGTGATAGTTTTGGTTAAAGAAATACATGTATAACTGTACACAGTTATCACTGAAATAACTTTTACGAGTATTTGGCAACATATCAAAAGTTGGTTGCTGTGCCCTGCCATTTTGCAAAGTGGAAATTTTGATCCAAAATAATACTGTTCGTAAGTGGCTTATAGTCGGAAAGTGGTCCTGAAATATTGTAATTTGGTTTTCTTCAGAATTTGACCAGTTTCTAGAAGCAAGGGCCAAGGCAGCTGATACTCTCCCCAGCCAGACAAGCCAGACCCGCCAGAACAAGATGGAGGAAGCCGAGAACACCATGTTTGCCTTATAGGGAGATGTCAGCACAGTCGGATCCAACCACTCTGAAAAGGGGGAGGGAAGGGGTTTGTGCAGGCAGTCAGCTGATGCCAAAGTGCAGTGAAGTAGAGTAAAACGCAAAGGAAATTGAGATGTACATAATGCATTCTTGCATTGATGTAAAACGAGATAACTTGTACATACAAATGTAATACGTCGTTGCACTCCCCATCATGCATTTGTGAAATTGTGTAACAATATTTTGTCCTGCATGAATGGAAAAAAAACTTTAAGAATTGAGATTTATATCTAGTGATGTATTTTAAGGACGCGAATCAGTCTATGAAATACTGCAGAGTTCTATATTCATCCAGTTCTTAGGGAATTCCACTAATCCAGAATCAATTAAGCTTAACGCTGAAAGGATGTGTCAAAATGACGTTTATTAAAGGGCAGGTATTTCAGGTACCCTGCTTTTATTTTGGAAAAAAAAGCATCGTAAGAAATAAAGACCGTAGAAATGGAAATCATGGAATACATCGGTAGTTTTCCAATGAACCTATGTTAAAGATGCATGCATTGTTCTCTGCTACTTCTACTGTTCCGGGGTAGCATCTGCGTCAAGGTTGCAGTTGCTTTCCTGCAATCAACACTCTTATTTTTGCATTTTCACAAAGGGAGGTTTTTTTGTCTTGCGTTTCAAGTTTTGGTGATATACTTTCACTTTCGGATAGCATTTGAGACAACCAAGTTCTCTTACTGTGAGCAAACTTACATATTAAATCACAGGTACATGTTGTCAGTGTCATCATGACGGTGAACTGTATGAAGTTTTTCCTGGAGACTAATCCGGTGGCCAGACTTAGAAGTCATTACTGCTGGGCCCTTTTTTTGGCACGCAGGCGATACACGCGCGTTACATTTCTCTCAGACCAGTAGGGTGTTGTGACTTGCCAAACTGTGTGCTGGCGCCAAAGTTCGAAACCCTTGGCGTGAGTATTGTGGCCCCATAGGAATGGCATCTCCACATATTTGTCTAGAGCTGAATCAGCCTTGTGAATAATAATTTCCAGTCCTCATCAATTAATGAAGTAAGAAATTGGATTTCAGTGTATGTTCCGAATTAGAAACTTCTGAAATATTGGAGGCATTTTTTACCAATTCAGTCACAACTGATTCATCAGAGCTGTGCATTTCCAGGCAAACAGTCGCAAGCCAAACGTTAAAAAAGCACACAGGCAACATTTATTGTATCTTTATAATTTATAAATAATATTTTTATATGATTCTTCAAATTTATCCAGACGGAACGTGTGCAAATGCACCTGTCTTTGCAACTCTGAAGTAGTCGTGTCGTTCTCTGCTTGTATATATTAAAAAAAAATTTAAAAGTAGTGTGAACCATTCAGATCATTAGCCAAAAGGCATCTAGTGTCTAGAAAGTCTGCTTCTGTTCAAGGATGTTTAACTTTTGGAATCTGTCGTTTAATTTGGTGTAATTTTTGACAAAAAGGTTTGTCAGACAGAATTTATCAGGCGGAATGAATTTCCTGACTAAAATTACAGTGCTGTTATAAAAGGATCGCCATTGGCCTAAAAAAGCTCGAGATGAGAATTTCAAGTAAAAAGCTGCTAAAAGGAAATGAAGTTTATTTTTCCATTGGTATTTCTTTGTCATACGTTGCAATTGTTTTTTTCTACGACCAAATCAAATTTCCCTATGCGTATAATGTGAAGTGACTTCAAGGGTAAAGCTTTTGACAAGTGGCTGTCTGCATAATGTGCAGAAAATCTCACTGAAGAAAACAGGTGCTAAGCTAATCCAAGCACGAACCAGTCATAGGCAGTGTACATAAAGTGACTTTTTGGTTGGTAACCTGTTTTTGCTGAGCAAATATGTTCAACACTCAGTTAATTTTCAAGGCTAACAGGTCTGTGAAATTGGTGAACTCTGTCCACAGGTGTCAGTCACACAGTAACCGCTCACAGAAAGCTAACCATTTCGGGGTGCTTTATGGTGCCGTTTTAAGCCTGCTGTTGAAACATTGTATTCTTTGTGTGGTAGTTGGGTTTGTGAGACCAAAACAGACGGTCTGTACTACAGTTAACATTTCACCAATGTCCTCAGTATTTACTTAAGAACTCAAGACTTTGAGATGGCTCCAGTGCAGAGGAGGCATCATTGCGTAGTGATAATGCAGGTTGAATTTCATGCAGTGTTTCAGTATGGAATTCGTTGAGTATTGGCAGGCATTGCGTGCTTGCTGGCTGGTGAAGAAATACCACCACCACAGCTTATTAAAGGGGAATTCTAGAGGCATAGTCAAAACAACTAATCATATTAATCAACAGCTCAACCTGTCCGTACAGTGTCTATGTTGGCAGATGTCACAAGTTGCCCTGTTCTTCTTACGCATGCTGCACTGTGTTGTGTGTCCCTTTGTTTTTAACTGAACTTGAGGCATATGTAAAAAGTGTAAATCATGACCTGTATTTGAGTCATTTTGAGTTGGTTTAAGTTAAAATCTGTCAGATGTCTTGTGGCCTTTTCTCCTGTTGAGTAAGGTAAATTTGAGTCGAGTTGTGAGCATCAGTGATTGTTTCTCAAGTTTTATAAACATGACCATCTCTGACTCAAGTAATTTTTTCTTAAGTTCTACCAAGATGTCCATTTGCTCAAAACTTTTGCAGTAATTTAAGAGCTGTCTTAGATTTGGTAAATGTGGAAGGTTACCAGTGGTTGTTTTCAGTTGTGAAAACAGGCAACTTTGAAATGATGGAAATATTTCTTGATTGTAACCCTGATTTCATGAATTGAGTGCACTGCATGCAGGAGAAATATAATGACTTCCTCAAACAACCCTAACACTCCCAAATCCTCCAATTTCAATACGATTTTACATACACCCTAGGGGGTTAGGGTTAATAGCGATTATAAAATGGAACATAAACAATGAAACTCAGGTGTTCAACTGACATTTCTTTTGATGGACAGGAGTTGCTTTATTGCGTGGTTGATCAGTCACATGATCTCTCTGTTAAGTTTGTTCACCCACGAATTAGATCAGTTTGTCCT
Organism: Acanthaster planci; assembly: GCF_001949145.1. The sequence continues at coordinate 3,319,406 of NW_019091416.1, forward strand.
TGAGCCAATCAGTTTGTCTGCTTATTTGATGGGTTTCTCCCATGAAATTTCTCAAATCTTTGTGTTTTGTTAGTTTTAGAGACTTTTTTTCTGGCTTGGGCTCGCATTCAATGTGGCATTGAGTACTTAATGTATAAAACGGAGTGCATGCACTCTTTGGTTAGGAAATCAGACGTTTAGTAGTAACAGTGTTTTCGAAGTCACAGGGGAAGGGGATGCATTCCCCACCCATAAAGTGGTAAAAATTAACAATCATTATTGGCACTAGTCCAGACACAATGATTCACTTGGTAATTAAGTAATGTTGTTTGTAGATAAATATTTCATCTGTAGGATGTTGGGATTTTCTTTGCTTACTGCAAACAATAAATTATATATACTGTATATGTGGAGTACAGATTTGAAAGTTGGGTTTCGCTTTTCATCTCCATAAACAGAGAGAAAGAAACACCACTGACTTTTACATAAAATATATTAACACATCGAATACTTCTGCATGTACTCATTCCTGGCAAATTTTGACGTCCTAAGTACAGATTACTCATTGGTGTTTGAATTACTCGCCTCACTGCAATGCAAAATACCACTAATACTGAAAAAGACTGTCAAATACAAAGCAAATAAAATTTTAAAAATACACAGTTTCTTCCTTTTTGCTGAATGCCTTGACTGTATTTTGATGGAGGTTGTCTGTTTATTTGTGTGTTGTAGTTTTTGTTTGTTATTCCTCTTGGGAGATTTGAGTCGTATCTAAGGGCTTGCAGACTTGATTAAAGCAAGATTTGAATTTGCAGTAGCCCTCTTAAACAGAAGATGTGAAATGAAGGATTTTAGAGCAGAGCAATGGAGGACTATTTGCATTCCTGATAATTTTTGATAAAAAAACTGAGCTCACTGTATACCCAATGGGACCTTGAGGGGTGGGGGCTTCCCAACAAGTTTTGAATGAAAATTCTCTTTGAAAGTCACAATATTACCCCTCTAGGCTTCCAGATTCAGAGTGAAATGTAACATACCAAATCAAGCTTTAATTTGATTTGCATCTTGAAACCTTGAATTCCTGTGAGCGCTATTACACATTTTTTGCGAGTGTTCAGGGTGCAGACCACTAATTCAAGTGAGAATTTCTGACCAGCTCATTAGCATTAAAAGTGCCTCCCCCCACAGTATCTTTTGAAAAAGGGGATCGTTTGGCCCCCAAAATGGTGAGATTGTGTAAATCGTTGCCAGGATCAACTCCCTGGGTCTTTGAGCTTTTTGAGAGCAGAATGGCTAAAAACTACGGTTGCAAAATGGTCCTACGTGCCCGAGAAAGTTGAGGGTTGCCACTTGGAAAATGGCTGCAATCGGACTTGGGAAAAATCACTTTTAGGGGGGTAATTTTGTTTTGTAGGAATAATTAAAAATGTAATTGGTTAACCCACAAAAAATTGAAAAGAAATTGAAAGACGAGTGACCAGACAAAAATTTNACTGTTGACATGAATAGCGCCCTCTTTTGCTACCGGTGTGTTCATTTAATTACGTGCACAATCGCACAAAAAAGATGGCTGAGACAGAACGGTAATGATTTTACGTTTTATAACTTGAATTAAGTATTATTTCACGTCTTTGCATTGTTGCAGATTCATTAAGTTGCATTTGTTTTATCAAACATAATGAACATTTTTGTTTCTCGTTCATCTTTGTAACATTGCAACTGCATATGCATGTCGATCGTGAACATTCATTGAACATGTTGAACGTTCATGGCGTTGGACATTGTCAGCGTTAGTGAGCGTGGATGGTGACGGCACGTTCAGCATTTTATGCCTGTTGTGGTTTGCATAATTGTGTGTCCAGTTCGATGTAACCTTTATGAGAATCATTTGAGCCTACTCATGTTGACGTACTTGTGTCAGGCAGATTGATTCTTTGGCCTTCATGACCTGGCATTTTGATTAGGCCCATGGATGGTGGAGCCCGAGGTACCAGTCATGCCGGGTAGGCCCAACACTGCTAACTGATTTAATGGCAGGACAACACATTTTAAATGGTGTCAGTCAGTAAATTACATCTGTACATGGATTCAATCATGGAGATGCATTTGGCTACAGTGTTGCATCCTGACCCCACTTTTCTCATCATATATCATCCCAATAAATGTCAGTCATTACAGAAATGCTGGAAAGACACAAATTCTGGACTGAGAAACATTTACCGATGTTGTTGGGAAATATTTAGAAAATTCTCTTCACTCCCCATAGACTTTGTACAGAACTGCTGAAGTGGAGTCAGGATGCAACATTTTTTTCCATGCGTTCAGTATGTCAAATCCTGTCTGCCCTACTGCACGTTTTTGCTCCATCATCAAAACTTGTCATGCTTTGATCATGAGAAAATAAATTAGCAATTTGTTTCTTGTCAAATTAAATATTATTTTATAAAAAAATGTCGCTTGTTTTTTTCGTTTTTCTAGCATGTCTAGTAATAGTATACCCATGCTACTTAACCATGGTAGGGCCTACTTTTTCTTCCGAAATTGTATGTGGCACTCTTAAATCAAAGGATTATTCTCAACAAATATTTATTTACTGCTTCCAACTGTAAAAGAACAGAGATAGGATAAATGCGATAAATAGGACATCTCCGGAAAATGAAGAATAAGATAGCAACCGAAATTGAGCACTGGTGGCGCTAGTCTAATTTGAATATGAATGATGATTGTAAGTTAAAGGCAAATAAGGTTATACCAAAATAAATGGGGGGTCTTTTTTTATAATCGTCGCATGTACAAGGGTTGAAATTTATAGAATTCAGTTAAAGATTAGGGCTTAAATAGAGATTGTGTAAACAAAATGATGAGATAATCTTCAGCCAACCTTCGCCAGTTCCTACGTGTGTGGTCGCAAAATGCTGTGGGAAAGGATATGGATTTCACTTTTAAGTACTTACATGCTCAGTGTAATACTCCTGCTATTAGTAACAGTGTTGTACAGACATAAAGGGAATGTTGCTTGTAGAGTTCTCCTCGCATATATTGTGTTAAACTGTGCATAGATGTGGCCAAGTCCGGCAAATGAGCCACAAGCTGTTACAGCCACCATTGAGTTCAGAGCCTTTGACGGAAATCAGTACAAAGTTAACAAACCCGAATCATTTTTACCACCACCATTAAAAGTCCTTCATCGGAATGCCGGACTTAGAGAGATATTGAAAAATCAAAGCTAAAAGCTCAGTTTGTGCTTTGAAATGCAAATTGAAACAGAATTGCAGAAAAAAATGGCCTTAAGATTCATTTTATGGGATCTATTCAGAAAGTGAATACAATGAAAGCGTGGTGTGGTCAGATCACATTGTAGAGTCCACATAGTGAGTGATTCTTTTTTTTTTTAAATTTCCTGTTCAGAGAAGCACTGCCCACTGACTGTGCCATCATCCATGAGATCTATGATAACGGGGACGCTCAGGAACAATTTGAATATGAACTGGAACAGGCCCTGGAGTCAGGGCGGAGCATTATCATCATAGAGCCGTCCCGGTTAGGGGATGAGACGGCACGCTGGATCACCGTGGGCAACTGCCTGCACAAGACAGCCGTACTGGCTGGGGTGGCCTGCCTGGTCTCGCCCTGGATGCTCCCGGCCAAGGCTGTGAACTTCATCAGCGTTCCCTTCGGCGCAACCAGCGCGGCCTGCGCCGCACTCTACGGGGTTTCCTGGCAGTTTGACCCCTGCTGCAAGTACCAGGTGGAGTACGACACCAGGAGCTTGGCCCGTCTACCCCTCCACACCCTCACCACTGCCACCCCTGTCGTTCTAGTGCGGCGTGAGGACAAATACCGCAAGGCACTGCACAATGTCATCGCTGGACTGGCAGCCGTCTATCTCGCCTACAGATTCTACCGCTGGTGTGCTCAATGATGCTTGCATCGACCAGCATCTAGGGGATATTTTCATGATCCAGCTACATTGTGTGTCGGAGCCTACAGGACTTGAGCAGCTTTTGGTGGTTTCTGTTAAATTCTCTGGCATTGCCAGGCAATGCACATGTAAAAGTTTGCATTCAGATTTGCTAGGAATAGGCAAAGAAAAAGTCCTTTTTTCAGTCACAGACTGACTTTGTGCACACTTGCTTTTATATTCTGATGATTTGACAGACTGAATGAGACTGTGACCAATAAGTTATGTGCCAACATCTAACATCAACTTCAATGCAATGGCAATTCAACATTCAGTGGACAAAATGATATGAGACAGATTTGCCTCAAATTGGAATGCATTACTGCTATGTGCCTGGCACATGGGTGGAGACACTACATGTTTGTGCGCATTCCGATGAAAATTGCTTCCAGTTACAATGTATGTGTGTACACTCTACCATGCTTGCCAGCTCCAGGGAAGGCGTGTGTCCCATACGTTACACATGTTCTCATTGAGTTGGTGACACCACACTAAATGGTTTTTCTGCTTGGTGGCCATTCGTTGTGCGTAAGGCACTGTGCCATATAAGAGAGACTGAATGCATACATGTACATATGTATAGGAGGTTTGTGTGACAAACTCACAAGAACTCCTGTGTGCAGAATAAGTAGCACGTAACACTGATTTATGCATTGATCTCAAGTGTGTAACACTGGTTCACACGTTTGTGTCCTCAAGTGCGCAGAAGTACATGTACATCTGTACATCGCACTTCCAGCTCATTGGGAACAACTCTGTCCACGGACCTCTATCATGGGGCAGCCATCTTGCCTTTCTCCCATTCAAAGCAATGTAACCAAACTGAGGCTGGAAAGAAAAATAGTCTGTTCCCTTTTATCAATATGCAAAGGGGTATTGCTATTGCCAATGGGTCTGCAGGGAACAAGTCAAACATGGTAGCGTATGATAAAGATCTGTTGTTCCATTAGACTGTATTGTTTTACAGTAACAGCAGAACTGCAAAAGTGTGCCGTCTCATTTGTAAAGGTTTGCTTGTCAATGCAGAAACCCAAGTTATAATGATGGTGTATAAATGCCCCAAGTAATTTCATGATTTATGTCAGTGATTCCGCAGAGTGACTTGATAAGGCATTGTCAAGGTAGTAACCCTCCTATGGTTTTACA